>WNNJ02001435.1:0-129626 GCA_012934845.2 Pomphorhynchus laevis | reverse complement strand
AAAAAATAGATAATTAAATATAATATATTATATTAAATATTTATAATTAAAAAAAATTAATATTTTTTATTATACACCAAAAGGTTCCCGCAAATGGGCTATTATATGTACAATCTCAAAATTGCGTTATTCGTTAGGAAAATTAAGTTATATATTATATAAATAATAATTATTATGAAAATCTAGTATATAATTATATAATGGGCACTGCTTAAATCATATCCATAATCCAACAGCAGCACGCAACATTGCAGTATTGGTAGATCAGCTACTGATCCAATACCATTTCAATTAGATTTAATGAAATACTTTCGTCTTACTTTTACTGAGTCTACTATTTTATATTAGTTATAAATTAAAAAATTGCAAAATTAAAAAAGACATTTACATATACCTGTTTTTTGGCATTATTAATTATCCACACGATAAAATTTTGTTAGTTTAAATTGTAACAACGTTTCGGTCAATCACAGTGACCCTCTTCAAGAATATAGTTTTCAAAACACAAATTGCCTTATATTCCATAAGCGCGGAAGAATTATGACGATGTTTTCTTAGTCCATAGTTGGTCTACCAATACTGCAATGTTGTGTGCTGCTTTTTGATTATGGATATGATTTAAGCAGTGCCCATTATATAATTATATAATAGATTTGCAATTGATAATTTTCTTCCCAAATTGATAAGGTTGTATAATGTGTTAATAAAGCACTTGCCATACTGCTTCTTCAATTCTGTTATAATTACATTCGTGTGTCATGTAATCTGTTTTTTAGGCATTATTAATTATCCACACGATAAAAAATTGTTAGTGTAAATTGTAACAACGTTTCGGTCAATCACAGTGACCCTTTTCAAAAGGGTCACTGTGATTGACCGAAATGTGATTGACTTGAAAAGGGTCACTGTGATTGACCGAAACGTTGTTACAATTTACACTAACAAATTTTTATCGTGTGGATAATTAATAATGCCTAAAAACAGATTACATGGCACACGAATGTAATTATAAAAGAATTGAAGAAGCATTATGGCAAGTGCTTTATTAACACATTATACAACCTTATCAATTTGGGAAGAAAATTATCAATTGCAAATCTATTATATAAATATATAATGCGCACTGCTTAAATCATATCCTATTTACAATCATATAATTGTAAATTTAAATATGTCATCTTTACGATATAAATTAATAGTAGTTTTAGTTAATGTTAATTTAATGTTCATATCTAGATATACACTTTCTTTATCATCAATATTGGTTTTGTTAAGAATAAGGCTTTCTGGATAAATTTGTTCACTAATTAAATAAAAATTATTAGAATTAAATACACATATATCATCAATGTATCGAAACATATATTTCATATATTTATATTGTTTAGATTTAGTTTTTACACAGTTATGAGCAAATGCATATTCTATAAAGCTTAAAAACAAGTCAGCTATAATTGGGCTACTATTATCTTCCATTAAAACACCTTTTACTTGTCTAAATATATATGTCCCTACTTTTAAATAATTTTGATTTATCAAAATATTTAAGGATTCTATTAATTCAATTTTATCCATATGTTTATATTTACTTGATAAGGCGATTTGTGGTTTGAAAACTTTTATCTTGAAAAGCGTCACTGTGATTGACCGAAACGTTGTTACAATTTACACTAACAAATTTTTCTCGTGTGGATAATTAATAATGCCTAAAAACAGATTACATGGCACACGAATGTAATTATAACAGAATTTACATATATATATCATAACATCTTGTGGCTCCACATAACATGCTTAAAAAATTTGTTTAGACTTTAGCTGTGATAATGGAAAATATGCCAATGCTACTGAAAAAGACAAACGCTATAGATGTTAAGGACTATATTCTACCTGTGCTTTATTGCTCATTAGACACACAATCTCAACAAATTCAGGTATATGTTAAAGCATTAATGATGTCGAGTGTAAAGTGAAATTTATAAATGTAATGTTGTGATATTTTTCAACCTTAGTTATCTTTGCTAATAATGAAATGCATTTTTACATCATCGAATTTAAACAAACAAATTCGATGCTAATTTTAATTTATTACATTTTGAGTAACTAACTATTCGTAGAAATTACATTTTAAAGTAAATGCGATCATTTAATAGCAAACTAATTACGTTATATGCATATAGATTTATGCACTTTCAAATAATTAAACAAAATCTAACATCAATAAGTTAATTGACTAATTCATCAATATAAGTATTCAATTTATAAAAATTGACTTTTATTTTAAATTTAAACTTTTGACTTAATATAAATTGTATAAAATCTTACATAATTATTCATTTTTATCTTTATTTTCAATTATATATCGTATAAAATATGTAGACTCACTTATCTGATATAATTTGTTCTACTGACAAGTTATTATTGACTAGTGGACTTTGAATTCTCCGTAATATAACCTCTGTCTAAAATACTGAAACTATGTATTTTTGATACGACTATTTTTGCTAATTTTCAAGTAAATTTAATGATTTTTTTCTTTTTCTTATAATGTAGAAATGTAAAAATTTCTACATTATTACAAATGTAGAAATTAAAAATTTCTACATTACAAATTTCTACATTTCATCATTACAAATTTCTACATTTTTTCTTTGTAAAAATATGTAGAGTACCCATTTGCGGGTAACTGTAACTGAAAATGTATTGTTCCAAAAAAATTATTTTATAAAAAATGTAGAAATGTACATTTGTAGCATTGTTTGCAATGCTATAAAAATCGAATTATGTTTGCTTATTAAAAATGTAAACAGGTTAAAAAATGTTAAATTAAAAAATATAATGGAAAATATGTATATATTTTCCAAAATATAAATAATATTAATATTATATGTAGTCAAAGATGTCTAAAAATTGAATAAAAAACAGCTGGACAATCAAATTTTTATTTTTGCAAAATTAAAAAACGGGTTTATTCAAATTTTTTAACACAAGTGTAAATAAATAAAGATTTTCTTAACAAAATAATACATGAGGATCAATGACAGTTAAAAATAAAACGAATAAAAAAAACATATCAGAAAAATCTTCTTAATTTAGTTTGTTTAAAGTCTTCAATCTATCTTTATGGCCTCAAGTTCAGTGGTATCTGAGGCCGTCAGCCAATCCAACACGCCACCTTCCGACTAAGCCACCCGGGGACTTTCACCCCCGAAGAATCCCATCGGCGCGGTCTATGCCAAGTAAACGAGAGACAAGGAGCTTAAGAAACCGAAGCCTTTGCTCCGAGTGACGTTCTCTAGAAAAGAAGACTAATCCTAATAGCCCAAGTATCCCTGAGGCGCATTTGTGATTTCCCTTTCAATTACGGATGCTGGGCCCGTTTCAGGGCCTACCTACTTTCTTCAGGATACGTCTAAGTATATCCACGTCGGTTTTCGCTTACCAGTTCACCGTAACGGAGAACCCCAGGTATTTTACTCAATTTGTGAAGGTGGGGAGTGGTTGATTAGTCAAAATGGAGATTTAGCGGAGTTTAAAATAAGATTGAACATGGGTAACTAGTCTTTTAATCTTAAAAAGAATCGGCCGAAGTCCGAGACTACGTCATTGAACCTACGTCAAGAGAACATGGATGTGGTACCATCAGTGTATACCACTAGACGTTGTTCTCGTTTATATATTTTGAAGAGTTCAATGGATGCAAGAAGAAACAAGATAGGAGAACGAGTGGAACCTTGGCGCGCACCCATAATAGGGTAGAAGTGACGCGCATCAGAGTCGTCTTCATAATAGAATCGTTTGGTGTACAGCAGTATCTCCACCCTGTTAACAATTCCCGCCGGCAACCCGAGGGACCTGAGAGAAGAGATAACAGAAGGAATGGAGATGCGGTCAAATGCAGCAGAAAAATCAAGGAATACACCCACAGCAAGTTGATGACTATTCTTCTGACAGAATTGATGCACTTCACCTACCGATGAATGGACCGAGCGACCTTTGACTAACTCGTGGAAATCAGGTGGGATCAAATTTCGCCTACTTAAATGATCACGTATTTTACGCGCAAGCGCTTTCTGTAAATCAACACGTGGGAATTCTGAATATAAATGGGCGCAGGTCTTTTGGACAAGAGACCGGATTGTTCTTAAGTATAAAAACTCGTCTACTAATGTTTTTGCCGGCCACATCGAAAGGGGTTGCTAAAATCATTGTGATGACCACTTGTCTTCTTTGTTCGGCTGTCAAAAGCTGACAGACACGAGAAGATAGTTGAGGGACGGATTTGGAGGTGCCCGAAAGAGGCTCCATGATTCAAGAATATATGTGGCATATAGATCAATACTCCTTAAGTCTCCCGAAGACGGGATTGGTTGAGGTTATTGAGTGGCTCCATAATTATGTAGGGGTAGTGACTCCTCCAAAACCTTATCAAGATCTATTTTTTTTCAATCCACCCCAATGCTCTATCCTTCCAACAGACAAATTTCTCCTTGCGACCTTTGTAGGTAGTCGAAGCTTCGCGGTAGCGTTCGAAGAGAGGTAGGAATTAAATTCGGTTTGACTCTCATTGCTAATTCGGGGGAATCGTTGGATAGCTGCCTGAAAGAAAGCCACTCTGATATGATCAAAGTGTAATCTTCTTCGAAGAAGTGTATCCTCTTCTATCCTCCTACGAATCAAGTCATGAGAGGTGGACAGATGTTGTCGCGACTGCTCCGTACAGTAGGGTTTCAACAACTATCTCTCATGGAGCATTAATAAGTCGAGGAGTGAATTCGTTGATGTGCAATGAAAGGAAGGGGACGGTGGTTTTTGAATCAGATAACCGTTCCTGGCTTTGCGGAGTGCTGCATTAATCCAGCGACCAGTTCTATCGTTGAAATCACCAATACCATGTCATAACCGCTAATAATAATCCTAACAGAAGGTTACTTTCTTGTGAATCTCACCTGGACGGATGTAGACATTGACTAGACTGAGGCGTTTACAGTTCTTACAGAGTGATATAACTAAACAAGACAGGGCCGGCCAAGAATAGTTTAGTAGGGACGAAGACCTTAAGGAGCATTTTACTAAGGTTAAAAGACCTTGAGATGAAGAGAAGTGAAGCGGGGTTATATACGGAGTATAGTGGGATCATATGTGCTTAGGGATAAATCGAGTAATGTCCTGGGGGAGACGGATAGACCGCGTCTCCTGAAGGACTATAGCATATGCACCGCTACCAGAAAGAAGTCTAACAAGGAAGTCATTCTCGACGTTAGAGCCTTGACGCGGCGAGAAAGCTTGAGTGGTGTGGTGTCTAGGCTGTATCGCGCAGGTTCAACCATGGCGAGTTGGCTAGACATCAGTCATTTAATAGACATCACCCAGCCTAAGACTGACCGTTCACAATTATGCAATGGATAAGAAATCAAAAATCCAGCTGGTCCATTATACTACTCACGCTTATGGACATGGTAAGGATTGTAGCGAGAATCATAGCAGTGCCGAGGATGATGGAATGCTTGATAATGACGATCCACAGTCAAAACCATTTGGAAGCTGTGGTTCTGACCAGCAAACCATTCGTACCGTAAGCAGAGACGGCTCCAGTACAAGCAGTTATATTGCCCCCTTAACGAAGTCAATACCATCAATAGATTATAATACAATTCCAGCGTCAATACCTTCAATAAAGATGTTATACGACCCAACAAAAATCGATATTTTTTGTACATTATGTACATACGTCTTCTCTGGCCGTGATAGATACAAGTCTCTAAAAGCACACTATGTGAATCGCCACAAATCTCATATTGACGGTTTATCCTGTCATCTATGTGGGTATTCGAACAATAATGCGCATGGAATCTCCATTCACTATAGAGCTTGCGTTAAGAAACATCCATGCATTTGAACGAAGCATGATCTAACGTTTAATACATTCAACAGTGTTATCTCTCCAGACCTTTCCGTACCGGGTGGTACGGACTATGCACACAGACTAGATAACGTCTCAGTTAACTACAGCGTATTCTATACTGGAAATGGTGATCATTCACTCCAATGTCCAATATGCAACTCTCGAGTAAATGGTAGGTAATGCTTCCGTCTTCCGGAACGCAACGTAGAGCACATACACGGAGCGTTATCATTAAATTATATCTGCAGTATTTGCAAGCTGTTTAGAACTGACAAGCCTATTTCAGTTCGTGCCCATGCAGCTAGATGTAGCTATAATGAAAATCGTTCAAAATCGACGCAGATGAATGACATCAATACGTCTGCAGTACCTTGTTCGTTATTTGCATTATACACTCAACCCGAAAAAGCAACCGATGTATCCTCGGGGAAAATGAAGTTCATCCTTATCAGCCCTTGTGATATATTATACCATGCTGTATCCACTAAATCTGATGAACAACCTGCTGAGAATCAGGACCTATTTGCAACTACTGGTTTCCGTTTATTGCCACCATTACGTAGCCTGAGACAACATGATCGTCTAAACAATTGTTCAGAAGATATATCTACTCATGATCTTGGTATTCATAACGTAATCCCGTTTAACGCGGGGCTTGATGTGTCAGATATTCCATTCAAAGAATATGCATCACAACCTATATCAGAGCAGAATATGACCGTCGATATGGTGTCAATTCAAACCAAAAGCTACATTCGCAAACTGAGTGACGCTCGTGAAGATACTTTTAAGATTGATAACCCTATTGCCATAACCAGCACTACCCAGACTCAATTCTATGATCCAGCATCAGCAGACCAACAACTCATCATGACAGATACCTACCAAAGCATGCGGGATATCACTAATTATTCTAGTGTAATGGCAAATGATGATCGATGTGACACTGCACAAAATCTCTGCGAAGACGTGTACTACAATGATACAGGCGACATACCCAATCATACAATCTCGAACCATGATTTGCATCTTTCCACCATAACTGAGTATCTGAATAACTTTGCCGACGATGAGTTGCATCCACGTTTCAGATCCTTTCTAAACTCCTGTCAATTGGAAGTTGCATGCTTCAATACATCCGAACTATCTCTGCTACTTGACATATTAACGACCATGTACACCATCTACTTGACGAGTGCGGATATGAATCAAACTTCGAAGTGTGTAGACCGTTTGGACCATCTAGGACTACACCATATTCTTCTGAGGAATTCATCCAACATAATCTTGAGGACAATTCCTTCAGTATTTATAATAACCCCGCAAGACATCGCGATGTAAAGGATACGATCGAAGCTGAATTCTACTATTTTCCAGATAAATGGACTTCTTATATTAAGATAAGTATAGACGTTTCTATCACATACAAATAAATTCTTGATCTAATGAAAAAGGATATATACGTATGTGATAAACTGGTGCTTCAAATAGCATCTGAGACTTACCTACACTTCATAACAACACACTTCATAAGCCACTGTTGACTTATTCCGACACACTTCATAAGCCACTGTTGACTCATAACAACTCTTTGAAGGTTAAATACCTAACTAGGAATATGAAAGGCAATTTGATGCCTTGTATTGCCAAAAGAGGCCTAACGACTAAACAAAATCGTAACTTACGTAAACGTCGAAACAGCGCATTATACTTTGCAAACACAACTAAGCTTGCCAAAGAACTACTCAGCGATGATAATAACCTACAATGTCCTGTTCCTATTGACGAGGTACATAAATATTATACTGATCTTTTATCGAATAGCCGGACACAAGTTAGTTCTACGCCACAAAGAAAACACTTTAAACATATTGGACCTACCTGTAATGCATCTACTTGTATTGAGGATGACAATGACATACCTAATATCACTGCTGATGAAGTATCTGCAATTACAAGAAGAATGAATAAGAATACAACTCCTGGTCATGATGGTGTTAAAGTTAAGAATATATTACAATATGATCCACAACAACGATTTCTGACCTTACTAGTAAATATGGCATTAAAACTGAGATATCTCCCAAGGCTCTGGCGAGAAAACAAGAGCATACTGGTAGCTAAGAAAACAAAAATGATAAAAAATAAAAAACTTGATCGGACAGAAACCATGAATCTCAAGAACTACTGGCCAATTACCATTTCCAATATCGGATGTAGAGTGCTACACAAAGTAGTACTGCGTCTTCTCCAGCAAATCATACCTATACAGAAAAATCAGTTTGCCTTTTCGCAAGATGCAACACTTACATGCATCAAGGCTGTGCGTATGATCCGAAACTTTGCAATAAAGAATAAAGCACGAATGTATATGGCGTTCCTGGATATTCAATTTGCTTTTGACACACTTTCCCACGATGCATTGAATAAACGGTTAACTTGCATTGACTGCCCAAATTACCTGAGAGAATACGTTATCAATAGTTATACAAACTCAAGTACACGTTTTCATACACTTGACGGTATAACCGACACTATTCAAATCAATAAGGGCGTGAATCAGGGGGATCCTATTTATCGCCCAACACTCACGGATTTGTGTATAATGATGCACGTATAACGCATCTCTCAAATGCAGATGATTTGATCCTCATTGCTAACACAGCTTATAAACTTCAGAAATCAATAAATTATATAACTGATCACCTATCATCAATTGGTCTTAAGCTTAATCAGAGCAAATGTCTATCATATGGACATGAATATACCAATGGTGCCAAAACTATTGTCACCAATTGCTTTGCTAAAGTCAACAATCAGGACCTCGCAATAATATCTAAATAGAATGATAACTGTAAGTATTTGGGCGTGACTCTTTTTCTAGATACAACACAAGAACAAATTCTAAACGACATTCGATCCGTGACAACTCTTCTGAATTCTTCTGACCTGTCTCCAACTCAAGTAATTCACATACTTAACGACTATTACATACCGAAGCTCATGTATAAATGTCTAACTAGTACGCTCTCAATTACTTCTTTGAATACCATAAATAAATTCTGGCGAAAAACAGTCAAAGACATTGCAGGAATCCCACAATATGTCAACAATGGTTTCTTTCATTTGCCAACAAAATTTGTGGGTCTTTGTACACAATCCATTCTATATGAAATGGCTTGCGCTCGCATTCGTGTGTATAGTCATATTCAGAACAATTTCCCAGAGTTATCTAATCCAGCGTTACAGAGTGAACTAGTTGCAGTGCAAAGAGCAATTAATCCGGACTATAATATAAACAAGAGTCCCGAAATCAACAACAGAGACAAACTAACCAAGGAGTGGAAGAGTACTGTAACGCAAGCAGTGGGTGTTGATATTCTCATAGCGAATCCAGTACCTTCAATATTAATAAGCTTTCGACATGTCCGTCGTTCACATTATGCTTGGATCAAACTAATAATCGCCAGATTGGGTCTGCTACCATCAAGGTCAGTTTTACACAGGATCGAACGGAGTCGCCCTACCGAATGCAGACACTGGGCTAAATCTGGAAACAAATCTGTATGCCGTTAACGGCTGTAAATACATCACAAATGCTATGATTCATCAACACAACAAAGTCAGAGATAGATGCCTCTATGCCATCAAACATTCAAACAATTTCTCGTACGATATAAGGCTTGAGCCCAGAATTGTTGGTGATGATGGCGCGTATATACAACCCGGTGTAATGGGTTGACAGAAGTAAAAGTCACGGTTAATACGTGACAGAAGTAGCAACGACGTTTACGTGGTCGACTTTGCAGTTACTTATGAGACTACTCCTCAATCTATAAAACAACTGTACGAGGATAAAGTCGAGAAGTATCTAGCAATTGTCCAACCAATCTCGAAAATTTATAAAATTGCTCAAGATAAAGTTGCTATTCTACCACTCATTTTAGTCTACCAACTTTAGATAGATTGTATTGAAGAAATCTTTGTATGCATTCATCAAATCAGAGGTGGCAATGGAAATTTTAACCTCCGTCTCGTAGTACCTGACCGTATTATATAATATTCTGTAGATGTACTGTTCTGCGAAGCTTCACAGGAAAATGTTGTACAATTTGTGCTTTCTATAGGCTCTGAAAATTTAATAATTATAAGATTTTTAAACTTTGGTATGGAGGAAAGAACCCAATTACCCTCATAATAATTAGACAACAAATCTCTTACCTTAGGTGTTGTTACAGTCGAAATTACCTTAGAAATACTTGAATTCTGTTCCATTTTTGCTAGAATTTGAAAGTTTTTTGAAGCACCGATATTAAATTTTTCACTACACGTTTTTTTATTTTTTTATTATATAAGTATTATAATATAATTATTTTTTTGCACAATAAATGTTTATTTTAATATAAGTTATTATATGTACAATTCTAATGGGCACGCATCCCCAGCATTTGAAAAGCAAGATTAAAATATATATTTAAATTATTTCCGCACTGCTGCTTCTATCTCCTCGCAACGGTATTGCCACACATTTTCTTCTGGGTGCACGGATACAGTATGACGCAGCTCGTGCAAAGGCAATAATCAACCTTGATCGTATACCGGCTATGACTTCTCCATAACTTCTTTTGTGTTTGAGAGAAATCTTTTTCGCTATTGTCTTCAGAAGTATGGAGGTAGTAGGTACACATTTTTTTATAATAAGATTTTCTTAATAAAATAAATCACATGGATAAATTTCAATTGTCAAATAAATACAAAAAACGTCAGAAGTTTATTCTTGTCTTCTTCTTTCTTTTAAAGTATTCTGTCTTCATGGCCTCAGGTCCGTTGTAATCTGAGCCCTCCAGCAAATCCAACACGCCGCATTCCGACTAAACCACCCGGGGTCTTTCATCCCCCCCGAAGAGTCCAGTTGGTGCGGACTATGCTGGGTAAACGCAAGACGAGGAGATTGAGAAACCTGAGTCTTTGTTCTGGGGGACGTTCTTTAAAAATGACTAATCCCGAGATCGCCCAAGTACCCCAGAGGCGCAGTTGGGTTTTCTCTTTCAATGACAGGTGTTGGGCCCGTTTCAGGGCCCATCTAGCTCTCTTCAGGATACGTTTAAGTCTATCCAGTTCAGCTTTCGCTGATCAGTTTATCGTAATGGTGAATCCCAGGTATTTTACTCGATAAGTGAAGGTAGGGAGTGGTTGATTTGTCATGATTGAAGAAAGAGCTGAGAGTGCTAATCTGTTGAGTTTTTTCCTTGTCGCAGAGGCGCCATGAAAGACAATCACCTGCGATTTGGAGGAGTTTACAACAAGGTTGGAAATGGGCAGCTGATATTTTAATCTTGTAACGAAAAACAGGGCTGTGGTATCATCAGCATGTACCACAAGATGTTGATCGCGTTTGAATTTTTTGTATAGTTCAAAGGGGGCAGCAAGATATAAGATTGGAGAAAGAGGGGAGCCTTGATGCACACCTGTAATAGGGTAGAACTGAAGTGCATCAGGGTCGTCTTCATAGAAGAATCGCTTGGTGTACAACAATATTTCCACCCTGTTAACAATTCTCGCAGGCAACGCAAGAAACCTGAGATAAGTAATAACAAAAGGAATTGAAATGCGGTCAAATGCAGCCGAAAAGTCAAGAAAGACAGCCACAGCAAGCTGATGACTGTTATCTTGACGAAACTGTTGCACTTCACCTATTGCTAAATGGACCGAGCGATCTTTTACGTACCCATGAAAACCTTGTGGGATTAAATTTCGCTTACTTAGATGGTCGCGTATTTTACGCGAAAGCGCTTTTTCGATAATGGAGATGAGGGAGTTTTGATTTGAAATAGGCTGCAGATCTTTGGGACATGTAATCGACTTTTTTAGGTAAAAATACTCGACGGCTTATATTGATTTTAGCAATGTCGAACGGGGAGGCTAATATCATTGTTATGGCAACTTCCTTTGTCTGACTGTTTGTCAAAAGCTAATAGACACGAGTGGAGAGTGGCGCATGGGTTCTGGAGATGCCCAGGAGTGGCCCCAGGAGTTAAGGATATCTGTAACAGATAAGTCCCTACTCCTAAAGTTACACCAAGGCGGGATTGGTTGGGGTAATTGATGGACTCCATTTTTGTGTAGAGATAGTGACTCATCCAAACCTTTATCAAGTCTTATTCTATTAACCAACCTAACGCTCTATTATTCCTACAGACAAACTTCTCCTTCTTGAATATCTTTCAGAAGGAAGACTGCGAAGAGCTAAGTCGAGAAATGCTTGCTTTATCCCTAATTAGCTGGAACCTATATTTGTTGCTCCAGTATTCATTCGAGAGGGTTTGTCTGGCGGAAACAGAGATTAGGAAGGTGTAGCATTTTATCTAGGACCTTGAGTTTTGTTGAAGTGGGATTGTATATTGGACCTTTATAGGTAGTCGATAGTATCGGGTAGCTTGCGAGGAGAGGTAGGTATTAAATTCGGTCAAACTTTTATTCCCAATTCGGGGGAAGAGTTGGATAGCTGCCTGAAAGAAGGCCACCCTGATGGGATCAAAGTGGAACCTTCTCCTCAGCAACGTATCTTCTTCTAACCGCCAACGAATTAGGTCATGAGAGGTGGCCTGTTGTTGGCGCGACTGCTCAGTACAGATGGGTTTCACAACTACATCTTATGAAGCAGTAATATGTCGAAGAGTGAATTAGTAGTTGAGCGATGAAAGATGGGGGATGGTGGTTTGTGAATTAGATAGTCGTTCATGGCTCTGCGGTTTGCTGCATTAATCCAACGACCAGTTATGTCGTTGAAGTCACCAAGTAAAATGTCATAGCCACTACCCAATACACGATCCAGAAGGTCACGGTTCTTGTGAATTTATCCTGGCCGTATTAAATATTGGCTATACTGATGCATTTACCGTTCTTATGAAGTGATATAGCTAAACAAGATAGGGCTGGACAAGAATAGTTTAGAAGGAGGGAAGATCTTAAGGAGCATTTAACTAAGGTTAAAATACCTTGAGATGAAGATGCGTGAGGATGGGTTATATACGGAAAGAAGTGGGTATATATGCTGAGGGATTATTCGAGTAATGTCCTGAGGGATACAGATAGACCGCGTCTCCTGAAGGACTATAACATCTGCATCTCTACCAGATAAAATGCTAAGGGCAGAAGCACCTCTCGAATTCCACTGAAGGATATTCAGTGAAAAAGGCTCGGGTTTACTCTATTGTGTTAGATTAGTTGGACGGGGGAAGCCAACCTAGACAGAGCTAGGTGCAAGAGGGTTACCCATCTCGCATCTAGCTCTGTTTTCTCAAGAACAGAGAAAAAGGTTTCTCTGTTTTTAACTAACTTTGATTTTTGACTTATGACATTTATCCTTTATTTTTTAGGTTTTTGTATTAATAAAATCGTTTTTGTTGTAAAATATGAAATAAGAAGATACAACATCCAAAATTTAAAAACAGTTTTTGTAAAATAACAATGCTTATTCAACTCCATCAAGTTCTTTGAATGATGGATTGTGTTCAATTCATAAATCATTTTGCATTGATGCATTTTTCTCATTTTATAGTTTTTCAACATGGATAGCTCCATATAGTTTCGAGTAGTTAAGTAATGTCAATTGTTCAAAAACTATACAATTCATATCATCTCCCGATAAAATTAGAAACTCAACTATTTCCGCATAATCTCCCATTGTTGCAAGGTATACCGCAGCTTGACCATCTTTATTCTGTATTTGATAGCTTGCATTATGTTCAATCAGAAATCAAGCCAGTCAAATAGTACCCATATTATAGAGTCCATATTGTGATAGGTTCTAAAGAAGATCTATATTTTCGCTCAAGATTACACTTCTAATTGGACTATTGCCTGCCGAATCAACCTTATTAGGACTTCACCGTGAGCAGTGAGCATTACCACATTCTCAATATCTTTAGAACCTATAGCAAGCATCAGTGGGGTAACTTTATCTGAATTGTTTAATTCTACAATGCTGGTATTTTTGAGTAGAAATTTAAGAACTTTCGAATTTATCTGTAGTCGAAAAGTGAAAACGTTACTATGATATGCTACGAATTCATCAACAATGTTGCTCCCAAGTTGAGGATATGTTTTAATTATTCTAAACACTCGTTGTAAAATAACTGCTCTTGAAGATTAGGAACTTCAAACACATGAAGTTGGTCAAATGCCCATTTGAACATATTTTTAAAGTGTTCTCTGATACCCCGTCATTTGTTTAAAAATATCATTTATTAACACTTCATTCTTCTGGCCGAAAATTGAATTGCAATTTTCCATAATTTCATAAACTCTAATAACTAAATTTATCAACCACTTAATTGTCGGTGATTGCCGAAACGATAAAGAAGCATTATTCAGTCGATTAGTTGTGAAGTGATTTCCCGAAAGCGTCGCGGAGACATTAGTCGAATTACAGACTTGGCAAACTCGAAATGGTCGTCGTTGACGACGGAAGCTGTTCGATATCGGAGTCATTAACAACGTCGAATGTCTGGGCCGCAGGCAGTGCAAGGTCGCACATAGAAAAGAGTCGCAAAGAAGGATCGTCACAATGTCCAAGACTTTTCTCTAGTAGGGGTTGGCCAATCTTGTCGATACGTTTGAGGATCGCTTTATCATTTTCTCTCATCGTGCGACGGCTACACTCTAAAATAGCTGACCTACTGTACTACAATACAGGGTACCGTTTCTTCATGATATAGAACGAGCAATGAAACGAATTAGCTTTCCCTCAGGAGTTTCATCTTCTGTGGGTCGCAACAACTGCTGCCGCAAAACTGTATCCACACTCCTCTAATTTGCGTTTATATTCCCTTTCTTGACACAGTTAACGTACTTGCTTGCGGCATAGCAAGATATCTCATAATCCATGGAAATATAAGCATTTTGTTGGGGGTTGGTCACAGCAAAATAAACTGCTAAGCGAGGGTCCTTATAAAACAGAATGTCCGCTGGTCTCTCCCGTAAAACAAGAACTAGGTTGGTTATTTCCTTTGCCACCCTTAATCAGCAGAAATCGATGCTTGAAAGACCGTATCCCTCAAGCTATCATATCGAATGCCGGGGCGCCCTCCATTCCAACTGGTATGTTAAGGCGTGGAAGCCGAATTTGTCTAAACATAATAATGCTAAATCGGGTCAGAGGAAACTGCTATGCTATCAGGTTTCGGCCCCTAACTCCTATACCCAACATAGCAGCGAGGCCAAATACATGCTAATGATGTATTTCCTCTGATTAAACTATCTAGTATCTTATTCTAATACAAAGTATATTATTTATTATCCATCCATAAAAATTTGCCACTTAAGAGTTTAAATTTATTCTTTATATTATTGTGTTGATTTATATATTTTACTATTTTCTGCTTGATGTTATTTTTATAGTAACCTAGTTTAAAATATGTATCTATCAAATTATTTAAATGATTTTGAAGAAAGTCAATATCATTACATATTGTTGCAATTCTTAAAATTTCATTATTTAATGTATTATATTTTATATTATATTGTATGCATGAATGCTCATGCAAAAATGTTTCTTGTAAATTTAAATATGTCATTTTTACGATATAAATTAATAGTAGTTTTCAGTTAATGTTAATTTAATGTTCATATCTAGATATACACCTTCTTTATCATTAATATTGGTTTTGTTAAGAATAAGGCTTTCTGGATAAATGTGCTCACTAATTGAATAAAAATTATTAGAATTAAATACACATGTATCATCAATGTATCGAAACATATTTCATATATTTATATTGTTTAGATTTAGTTTTTACACAGTTATGAACAAATTCATATTCTATAAAGCTTAAAAACAAGTCAGCTATAATTGGGCTACTATTACCATCCATTGGAACACATTTTATTTGTCTAAATATAGATGTCCCTACATTTTAATAATTTTGATTTATCAAAATATTTAAGGGTTCTATTAATTTAATTTTATCCATATATTTATATTTACTTGATGGTTTAATTTTTGTTAGATAGGCGTTATAATTATTATAACATATATGTGTGTCTTTTTCCGAATATAAGATTAATTAATTTTACTAACGCTTATTTAATATCTACTATATCTAGATTATTTGAATCATTCAAAAAAAGAGTTATTCAAAATGTTCTTTCAAAATATGCATATTTTTAAGCATATTTTAATTTTGGTCAAGCAATCGATCCCGAATAATACATTGAATCCATTTTGTTGCAACTGATCTTCATTATTCCTTTTATATCCCTTTCTTCCCCTCTGTTTGATGGACAATTAAAGGAAAATTCACAATTTTCCATTAATTCTAGATTATGGGTACATATATGTTCATTTATTTTATCAAAACTAAGACTTTTACAATTGCATTCTGTTTCGATTATGTTTCTAATATTATCGTTACATATTGATTTTAATTCTTTTTTATATTTACAAATTTTTCGTCGTAATGGTGGTAGGAGTTTATACCTTATTTTAGGAATATATTTACTTAAATCTAACCCTATTATATCTTTACTTTTAGAATTATTTAAAAGTCTCCCTATATTTATGTTATATATACATTTATTAATGAATTTTATGGTTGATGTATATTTTCTATTGTTATTATTAACATTTATTGTACGATTATAGTATTTTGTATTACAATAACTGTCTATTATACAACTTTGCTTATCATAGTCGTTAATTAATTTTTGATTTATTGAACATATGATATCTTTAGAAAAACTTCTTATATTTACTTAAAGATTTTTTAGCATATTATCTCTTAAAAGTTGTATTAATATTTCTAATTGTTCATTTATGTACATACCTTTTTTAATATTTTTAACTCTATTTTTTCTATTCCTTTTATCACCATGACTTCTTGGTTTGCGTTTAACCGGATTATTTTAATATAGTTTATATTACAGTTTATAGTACAGTTTATAATACAGTTTATTATGTATTATACTACTGCCAATTCCTTGTACCACGTCATTCAATCATAATGGGTACATGGAATTAAACGTTTTAATCCAAAAATCTTCTCTTTCTAATAGCTTTTGACTTAATATTGATATGTTTTCTTCGATAATATGTTCTAAAATAAATAATTTACAGTTTTTAATATCATGTCCTATTAACCTCATATGTTTATGAAATATAGTTTGACTATTATGCTGTATATCATATATGTGACACAACAAATTCATTTAATGTCCAGTTCATATGTGTGGCTTTGCTAGGGACGGCCTGTAACCAAGCACACGCGTGTGGGCATGAAACTGCCAATAATCGGGCAGTATTGAAGCGATCGGCATTCTCCAATAGCGTTCGGCGCGACACTTCATCAATGTGACAAGATAATCGTCGTTGATTTGTTTGCGAATTTCCTACACATTGCGGAATGTTAGATTGAACGGATTCGTATTACGAGAAAGTTTTAGAGTCAAGGTTCAAATGGTTAGCGACAGTGTCTACACTGAACAGGAAGGCTGCCTGTGAGTGTTGGAAGCAGCTTCACAGGTCCAGTCATTCCATCTTCAGCGGTAAGCAAGCTTTCATTCACGCCCACCTATCGGGCTGAATTAAAGTGATATTGCTAAAACACTTCAATATCAAGATGTCGAACAAACGGAAAAACTCTTATGCGAAAGCGGGATCTATAGTGCGCATTAAATGCTTTACCCGTGGAGCGGATGCGTAGCTACGAAGCAAGATGAATGCAACCTGTGGGTCAGGGAGATTTTCGAGCGAGTCCAGAGTTTGACGCAGGGATGGTTGTACAACATCGACAAGGTATCCTTAACAATGCTCTTTAGACTCAATGGGACTTCCAAGAATTGTCAAGTTTTTTTAATGTTAACCAAGGAGATCAATAAGCATCTGCTCTTTCTCAAATCAGCCTTGTCGATCATTTTTTTATTATGCTTAATTTATAAATATTATAAAATGCGTAGACACAATTAGCTGATATGATAAATAAAATAAAATCAACACAAAAAATTCACTTAAAATGTTGATTTTAAAACGTTGAATTTTATAAAATTATACAGCTTATTTTTGAATAATTTTCTTAATTATTTTAGGATATGTGCTTGACTATCATCCCTTCGTTAGCAAATCTAATTGATAACTCATCAATGCGATCTGCAATACTTCCACGTATCAAGCGAATGTGCATCGAAACATCGATTCTCAGTGTTAGAGTAGATAATTGATTAACTGTTGTTATCTTTGCGGCTTTTTCAGGTACGCGTCAATTGTTTACTGTGTGTTGGAAAGCTATGCGAGAAATTTGACAAATGGATGATTATTGACGATGTCATACCAATTCTACAAGGAGTTCCTTCTAAGGAACCAGCGGTTTTAATGACTATACTAGGTTATCACTTAAATGCTTTTATTTATTTTATTTAATAATTTAAGTTATATAATTTTTAAATGAATTTTTTTTACTCAATCCATTTTTATTCAATCCGCCTATAAAAAAATAGAATTAATGTTTGCCAAAAAACATTAAAGTTTAAGTTAAATATTCATTTTTACTCTTTAAATTCCGTAAAAATGAAGCTTCCGGCAATAATGATATTAATCAGTGGTATACAATAATATTAAACATATTGGCTTGAATATTAATAATAAATTAATGAATATATTCATTAATATTGGTTTGATACAAATATGCAACTTGAATATAGATAAATAATTATTGAAGCTGGATCAAAGGAAAGAAATTATTTTTGATATTTCGCGAACTACTGTTAGCATCTTAAAAAAATTAGCATCTTTAGGAATTTACTGAAGATGCTAACAGAAGTTAGCGAAATTTCAAAAATAATTTCTTCTTTCCTTTGATCCAGCTCCAATAATTATTTATCTAAAATGGATCAGTATCAACTATTTAAAATTAAAATATAGAGTATTTTAAATACTATAATTTTGTATATTTTAAAATATAGAAAATTTTCACAAACGCGATTACAATTCTTGTTGATAAATGCGATAAAGTATGGGAATCGATTGCCATCGCTCTAGAACATATTGAGAAAGGCAGTCAATGCACATATGATGAAGCGATGCCCGGATATTAGTCTTTAAACTGTACTTTAAAATATACTTTATTATCTTGTTTAAACATGATTTAACGTGTTTTATCAGAACAATTACTAAATTAATAAGTTAAGTAATTATTTACTTGGAGCTTTATTCCCCCTTTCCTTTATTGCTCCTGATTACCTAAATTGCTTCACTACCTAATAGTGTATAATATTGCTTCACTACCTAAACACTATTAGGTAGTGTTTCTACACTCCCTTATAGTGTAGAAATATCCTTCAATTCATTGAAGGATATTGTACAAATATCGACAATACATTCTGTTAATCATAATATGTTACTTTCTAATTGTCATCAATTCGGTTTGACTAATAATTGGCTCAATAAATTCACAAATTTTTTAGAATTACATTATCTTTAACGGATCAATGCGATATATCGGTGGTATGTCATTTACTTGTGTACTCTAACTCTAAATCAGGATAATGAACTATCATGATTAAAGATCGTATTTATGCAATTTTTCGACATGGAACTAATGTCATTTCAAGTATCTAGAAAACAACATATTAAATCAAATAAAATAATGTATAAAGCACAGTATACTGTGCTTTATGCTTTATTTGTTTTTTCTAGATACTTGATAATGGCATTAGTTTTATGTCGAAAATTTGCATAAATACGATCTTCTATACACGTAAATGAATTTCCTTCCATGTATTAAACAATCTTTTCATGATTGTTTATAGTTCATCAATACCTTGAAATCTTGATAATCAATAGATATTCCGTTGCAGCATAAATCGTTGTGTTCTATTATTTTGCATCACACTAAATGATTATTGGTGACCGCGTTATGATATCCTCATAAATTACTTGAATATGCTATGATCGGTTAAAACAACTTTGACCCATTCAAGTATTAAACGAATTTATTTACAGCAATTAATCGAGCGATAGTACCTTTATCAATTTGTGCATATTTATTTTCAGCAATACTAAAATAGAAAGATATTAATTGTTTCTTATCAGAAAATAATAAAAATTCTTTTATTACAAAATAATGCTAAATAAAAATTTTAAGAAAAAATATATATAAATAATAATAAGATTTTATACGATTGCAAAAAGCTTAAAATTTAGAATAAAAATTTAAAAATTAAAAATTAAAATTTTTAATCCTTATTCTTATACGATGTATAAGAATAAGGATTAGAGGTCATCAGGAAGATCCGCAATGTTATCATGTTTCGACCCCTATTCCCCGTTTACATATCATCAGGGCCAAATACATACTAATGACGTATTTCCTCTTATGAAATTTCATTATTTAGTGTACCTTATTCTATTACAAAGTATATTATTTATTATCCATCCATAAAAATTTTCGCTTAATAGTTAAAATTTATTTTAACTAATATTTTGCTGATTTATAATTATTCATTAAAAAAAAGAAAAAATCCATTTAACTTACTTGAGAATTAACAGAAAAATAAGGTTGTATCAAGAGTACATAGTTTTAGTATTTCTGACAGAGATTATATTATTGTTGTAACATAACATTTATTTAATATACAAAATTTGTTCATAGTTTCTATTGATAATAATAAAGGGATAAATAATAAATAATTATAAATAACAAATAATTATAAATAACCAATAATTGTTATAATATGTGATTTTAAAATTTTAAAGTTAAAATTGAATTTAAGCAATACTTTTTTGATTTATACTTCATACAATTCATATTTATATAAAGTTAAAATTGAAAATTGAAAATTTCAAATAATGTCAATTTTTATGAATTGACTTAAATAATAGACGTTGTATCAGAATAAGGATTAAAGGTCATCAGGACAAACAGTTTTACTATCAGCACAACATAGCAGCGGGGCCAAATACATCTTAATCACGTATTTTCTCTGATGCACTTTCATGAACTTTTACAGTTTTATTTATGAATTTTCGATATTTTCCAAAATACATCACACTTTTACTGTGTGATGTACTTAAAGGTAGGTACTTTTGAACGCTGCTACATTACAGTCGTGACGAACGTGTTATAAATGGTCTCAACTTGACTATATTCCGGGTTGTTGAAGCACTGGAAACCAGGTTATTTCATGTGGAAGCTCAATTTTGGATAGCCCCAAAATTCGTTTTAAATTTACAGGTTTACCATTTCTACCTGTAGTAAAGTCTACCTCGGGTATCTCATACCTAAACGCTCAGCCTAAGACAACCCAATAAGTAAATATTATGTTGTCATCCTTTTAATCATTTGTTCATTTTTAAGATTTGATTTTTATAAGACAAAATTTTTTAAACGTCGACAAAATTTTTGTAAGTTAGATCGTCGTCCAAACTGGATTACTTTATTACTTATTGTTTTAAAGGTGTGATCAAGGTCGCAATGTCTCCGAAAGATCGCATATCAATAGAGGCTCTTGCAACGAAATTTATCCCTCTGATTATACCCTTATCAATAGAGACCGGTCTTAACGCTTCTCAGGTATTCAAGACGATTTTTCGAATTTCTAATTACATTTTGAAATTAAATTCATAAGTATAAATATATAACGATGTCAAAATATTACAAATAAACTTTTTGATTTTTAACATGTATTTTATATATATTTTTATGATACTAACAATGTTAATAATGATTTATTTATACTTTTTACATAATATTTATGATTTTGGTTTTGATAATATTCGTTATTAATTATTCTTTCATGAATTTTTTAAATTAGATTATATTTTCTTATTAAAATGTTTTACGATTGTAATTACGATTGAGTTAATTTCCAATGCAGTCTGTTAATTAACAAATTTAATGTAATAAAGGAGATTTAATTATAAAACTCAATAATCATTCAATAACTTTTTGCTTACATCTTCAGATTTTGTATTAAAATAAAATGTCTGGTTTCATAATCACTTACAGGTAAAAAATATATTTACAAGTAAATAAACACAATGTGGTTTATTCTTATTATAAAAAGAGAGAAAATATAAACTATTTATTCTAAAAATACAAATAAATACAATAAAATAAAGAATTAAATCTAATTTGATGATAAATAAGGTTTATATAGATATGAACATTAAATTTCCGTAAATTAAAACTACTGTTAATTATTGAATGATGTTTCAATCATAGGTAATAGTAGCCCAATTATAGCTGACTTGTTTTTAAGCTTTATAGAATATGAATTTGTTCATAACTGTGTAAAAACTAAATCTAAACAATATAAATATATGAAATATATGTTTCGATACATTGATGATATATGTGTATTTTATTCTAATAATTTTTATTCAATTAGTGAACAAATTTATCCAGAAAGCCTTATTCTTAACAAAACCAATATTGATGATAAAGAAAGTGTATATCTAGATATGAACATTAAATTGACATTAACTAAAACTAATATTAATTTATATCGTAAATATGACATATTTAAATTTACAAGAAACATATTTTTGCATGAGCATTCATGCATACCATATAATATAAAATATAATACATTAAATAATGAAATTTTAAGAATTGCAACAATATGTAATGATATTGGCTTTCTTCAAAATCATTTAAATAATTTAATAGATACATATTTTAAACTAGGTTATTATAAAAATAACATCAAGCAGAAAATAGTAAAATATATAAATCAACACAATAATATAAAGAATAAATTTAAACTCTTAAGTGGCAAATTTTTATGAATGGATAATAAATAATATACTTTGTATTATAATAAGATACAGCCCCGCGTGGCCGAATGGTGGAGGCGTGTGCATTGCAAACTCTATGTACGGGGTTCAAACCTCGAGCATGCACTCTCTATTGACTTCTCTGTAAGCACACGTCAAAGCCACAAGATCGCGTTGTCGAAAGACGTAGGGGCACCCGATGATGAAGCGGGACCACTCTTCATTAGAATAAGATACTAGATAGTTTAATCAGAGGAAATACATCATTAGCATGTATTTGGCCTTGCTGCTATGTTGGTTATAGGAGTTAGGGGCCGAAACCTGATAGCCAGCAGTTCCTATTGATGATTTCTAATTCTTATTCTGATACAACATCTGTTATTTATTAGTCAATTCATAAAAATGACTTTTTAAATTTCAATTTTTTATTTTAACTTGATTTAAATTATAGAAAATCTAAAAACAATTATTAATTTTATTATTTAATTATTAAATTTTGATTTAGCATTATTATGTTTTGTTTAGTTTATAATTATATTAAATACGTAGACTCAGTTAGCTGATTTGATAAGAATGTGTTAGTTATTACGAATTTCTCAAGCGAAGACACTATATTTAAACAAAATCAAACAAATTTCCACACTATATGCTTTTATTTCAATTTTGCTGAGGTTTTATGGAGTATTAAATTCTAAATTTTAATATTTTTTATTGTCATGTATGATGGGCTACGATTATTGTTTGTAAGTAGATTTAAATGTTTAATTTATTTATATTTCGAATTAAGTTCGATGCGTACATGAAAACAATTAAAGAAATGATTAATACAATCGAAGCGGAACAGAAAAAGAAAATAAGTCAAATGTCAATGAATTCACCGTAATTTAACTTAGTATTATACGTAATTACAATATTTTCTGTTACTTTTAAGTTTACCCCCGATTATACTTTCCGAAAAAACTCAAAATTTATTTAACAACAGCTCACATCAGGTACTAATATAATTTTACTAGCCATGTATTTTATAGCAAAAGCTGAAACTAATAAATAACATTGCTCTACTGGAATTGACACTTTATAATTTAACCTTTTAATCTTTTATGTTTATGGTGTATTATAATCGGGTGTATTATGAAGGTGGTGGAACACTGATTAGCAACCGGTGTTTCTATAAAGTGCCATATACCGGAATCCGGGCTTATACACTGACATAGTGAGTATGTCCCGCTATCAAAAAAGGTTATGTGCTCCCTTGGGTGTGGCAAACCCTCGTGGTATCCCAGCCTCTACACAATACCTGAAAATAAAAATTGAAAGTGAAAGTAAAAGAGTCGACAAAAGTTGATCAATTCTCAAATACTAATTCAAAGGATCATCAGACTTGTTTTTCCGGATTCCGAAGTCGGGGTCTGTGTCACATCTGCATCGCTACCATCAATGATAGGACTCTTCTCCAACCTGGCCAATCAAGTATGCTAGCACGTACTTTGGATATACCCAAAGTCGATATTTGTTGCATCTCCGAATGCTGATTACCTGATACTAATAAATCATGCATCAATGTTCCAAATGAAAATTATAGTTATACAATGTACTACTCTGGCCCTACTGACAATTCCGGTCGTAACGGGGTGGCAATAATCATTCGTACTAGTTAAGCTGACCATCTAACCGTTTGGCAACTAATATCTGACAGACTAGCCTTAATTCGTTTAAAAGGAAAGAATGCGCACTGGACCATATTTAGTGTGTATGGTCCTCGAACTCAACCTTTTAATCGCTAGGAGATGTTTTCTACGAAGATCTTGACTTTACTTTAGGCAGCGTGCCTTAACGAAATTTCATGTTACAGGTGACTTCAATGCGCAACTCCAGTACTCAGACTTGGACAGTCCCTTTTGTGGGTAAGCAAACAATTGGAAGACATATATGCACAAATGGCAAAAAATAAATGAACACACTTACTTATGATCTCTTTGCAGCAAATACATGTTTTCAACATAAAAGACGTCATCTTGAAACATGGAAGTTTCAGAATAAACAGAGGCGTATTCAAATCGATTACATTCTCGTTCGAAGATGTCGTAGTCTGATAGCTGATTGCAGATCATATTGGAGAACAGATGTAATTAATGACCATGATTTTTTATTAATGAAAAATCAACGATTAAAATTTCACTCAAGCCAACGACTTAGAGCTGACTTCGTAGACACTCGCTTAATAAATGACAAAAACACCAGAATTAACTTTGAGAACAAGCTTAGCCAAATACTAGGTAAAATCGCACAAACCTTTGAGCGTTAATGATAGATGGGCACAACTGCGAAAGGCTATACGCTCTAACGCCTCTCAACTTCCTTCTCGAAAGCAAAATCCAGAAAGTCATGGATTAGTAAGACAACTCTGGATATATCAGACAGTTGGAAAGCTACAATAGTGTCTTCGTTAAAGAAAAGTTGTCTGAAATTACGAAACTTCTTAGATTGAGCATCCGTAATGATAAGGAAAGTTTCTGGAAAGATCTCGCGACACAATTGGAAAATGCTACTCTTAATGGCAACTCCCGCAAATTTTTCCAGTTAATAAGACGATATTCAGAACGATAAGCTTGATATAAAGAAACCCTATTTACTAAATAAAGAAAAATCGGTTTATCTCTTAGATAGTAAAAGTCGCATTAATCGATGGACAGAGTATTTCAAAGGGCTCTATAATTCAGTTAAAAATACTGGTAATGTGAATCGATTAGCTAAATATTCAACTATTTATCAACCAGTCGATACAATCAATTGTGAAGTTGCCCCCACCATTATTAGTAGAGATCACAGCAGCAGTAGATAGCTTAAAATCTAGTAAAGCATCGGGTCCCATGGTGTCCTACCTAAGTTGTTAAAAACACGTGGCCATGTGGGGCTGGAATTGTTGCACAAACTATTTGGCGATATTTGGGAACAGTAGAGGATTCCTGGAGATTAGGAAACATCATTCATAATCCTTGTTTTTAAAAAAGGCGATCATTGTGACTGCTCAAGCTATCGGGGTATTTCACTCTTACCTGTTGCCTATAAAGTTTTCGAATCGATCATTCTAAATAGAATTCGCCTATTGAGATAATCTCAACTTCGAGAGAATCAAGCAGGTTTCAGGCCTCACAGAGGCTGCATAGATCAAATATTCTCGCTGCGTATCTTAATGGATTTAAGGTTCGAATTTCGCCAACCGACTGTCATTGCTTTTCTTGACTTCAAAGCAGCGTTTGATAGTGTAAATCGTGCAGTGATGTTGCGTATATTGCGGAACTCGGGAGTTTTTACACAGATATGCGAAATAATTGAGGATCTTTCTCCGGAGTGGTTTAATCTTACAATCGATGAATTACTCAGAGAATGTTTAGACGGGCAACTAAAAGGAATCCGAATTAACCCCAACAATTGTTTACTCACTGATCTCACATATGCTGACGATGTCTCTCTTTTAGCGGAAACTGCAGCTGATTTACAATATATGATTACTAGAATTCATACTGCTTCAGCAACATACTAAATACTATGTAAAAATAGTAATGAGGATGACAATACTATCGTTTTGTCATCCTCATTTTTATATAAAATTACACGAACAATTGCTTGAACATGTGCACGCCTTTAAATACCTGGGTTCGGTAATATCCAACGAATGCAAATGTTATGATGAAATAACCAATCGCATTGTAACAGCAAGCAAAAGTTTTAACCGACTAAATAGGGTATGGCGTGATAGAAAGCTATCAATAGAAACTAAAGTTCAAGTTTACACTTCGATATTTCGTCCAGTTGTGGTGTACGGATCGGAATGCTGGTCTGAAAAAATTAAGAAGACCAGAAAAGTAATGACTGCAGAAAATAAATGGCTTAGGCGGATTGCAAGAATAAATCCACTGCAACATATACCAAATGACACAGTGCGTAAAAATGCGGTATTGGGGATTCTGTTATTCAAATTATAATAAAAAACATATTACGTTTTCTTGGACATGTTCTGCGTATGGAAAATGCACGTATTCTAAAAATGGTATTCCTTTCGAGCAATGACTCACACTGGAAACGTCCTCGATGTAGATCTATCAAATCAACATTGAAAACATTCGAAAATGACGCAGAGAATATTATATCTACGATTTCAAATATTGGCTGGAAGTAATTCAAACGCAATTGGATAACTGAATTGAAGAGGGTGGCTCAAGACATACTTTCATGGATTCGTGTGACAGCATGTTTTAACTGATCTGATTTATTCTTATTTTTTTGTTTTCCTTTTCTCGGTTGTAACCTACGGCATGTTAAGGCCTTTTAGTTTTCATATATATAATCTGATAGATACTTAAAAGTTTGAAAGTATCACACTTTATGAAGTTTTAAACTTATCAAATCAGATTCCTTAGTTTTAATAATATAATCGATTTTAACAAAAATAGAACCTATAAATCAAAAACAATAAGAATTTATTGACAAAAACAAATAATATATTTTTTTTGTCAACACTGGTCCGGGTGTCGGGTCGTTGAGGCAGTGCACAAACCAATCTACTCCAGAAATCGCGATCCTGGGCGACATACCAAAATTATCTTTCAGATAGCCCAATGCGGGTTCGGCCAGTTGCGAGATTTGATCTCTTCACCGGTATCGAGGTCTACCTCGAGGTCTCTCTCCAGAGAGTCCGGTCTGAAAACCCTCCGAGGAAGGCTATCCGTAAACATTCTCAGAAGGTGTACAAGCCACCCAAGCTGACTTTCTTCGATGTGGAGAAGCAGCGACTTTACTACGAGTCCATCCCGGATAAACGAATTCCAAATCTTATCTCTAGGGCTAAAGACCGGCCACACCGCTTAAAAACCTCATTTTGGTGGCCTATACCGAGATATTGTCATTTAGATCATAACCCAAAGCTCATGATCATAGGTTAAGATAGGAACGAAAATTGCGTGGTAAACCGAAAATTTCGCCCGAAGAGTCAACTCCCGCTTCACCACGAGAGACATGTACAAAGAACGCATTGCTGCGTTAGCTGCACAAATCCACGTCTCAATCTTATTGATGTTCTTGTCGTCCTTCCAGAACATAACCCCAAGATACTTGAAATCCTCCGAATCAGAAAGAACCTTTTCTCCAATCCGGATTGACATTTGCTACTGAATCCGAGATGATTACCTAGAGACTGTCTTGGAGGTACTAGCCAACGTCCCTACAGCTTGGCATTCCATCGTGAATCAACTTAGTAGGCATTGTAAGTCCTCAGGACAAGAAGTTAACAAAACAACGTCATCTGCAAAAAGCAGAGATAGTATCCTGATGGAACCGAAGTGAAGACCGACATCCGTCAGAGCAGCCCGTCTCGAAATTTTGTCCATATAAACAAGTAACAAAAGTGGAGACTAAGAGCAACCCTGACGTAGCCCAACGCCTACTGGAAATGATTCAGAATTCCTACCTAGAACACGAACACAACTCATACTTCGTTCAAAAAGAGAAGCCACAGCTACCCGAAGATAGTGTGGTACTCCATACTCCTTTAGTACTTGCTACAACCTCTCTCGCAGAACTCGGTCTAACGCCTTCTCCAAATCTACAAAATACATGTAGACCTGTTGGGCGAACTCAAAAGACCGTTCAAGGATAGTCGAGAGAGTAACAAACTGATACGTCGTTCCACGACCTGGACGAAAGCCGCATTGTTCCTCGTGCAACTGTCCCTCAACTATAGGCCGTATCCTTAACTCAATAATCCTAGCAAATAGCTTACCAGTGTGGCTAAGAAGAGTGATGCCTCGATAATTGAAACATACTCTTCGGTCACCTTTCTTAAAGATCGATACCATCACCTTAGTTCGCCACTCACTTGGATCCTTACCCAACTTCAATGCAACGTTAAAGATCCGTGTTAGCCACTTCATGCCAACAACGTCGAGAGCCCTTAACGCTTCAGGTTGAATCTCGTCTACTTCAGAAGACTTGTCACTACGAAGTTTTTAAACAACAGCAATGACCTCTTCCAAAGAGATGAGCTCTTCTGTTTGTTCAAAAGGATCTACTTCTACAAGATAAGGCATATCTATCGGATTAAGGAGACTCCTAAAATGCTTTTTCCAACAATCAAGAATTTCTTCAATGCCAGTCAGCATTGGTCCTCTCTTGTCATAGACAGTTTGAGGAGTTTTCTGCTTTCCAACACGAATGTTTATGATCGTCCTCCAGAACATCTTCAAAGCTGACCTATAATCAAGTTCTAAGTGCTCTCCAAACTTCTCCCAAGCCGCCTTCTTCGCTTCAGTAACTGCTCGAACTGAAGCTCTCTTTGCTTTTCGGTACTTGTCTACAGCTTTCGCTGATTTATCTGACAAACTTGCCTTATAAGCCAGCTTCTTCTGTTGGGCAAAATCTCTAACTGTTCTTGTCCACCAAGCAGTTCGAGTATTTCCTCCGCGACAAGCACCTAATGCCTTCGAGATTAACTAAATATTTTCTTCACTCTCTCCACTAATAAATAATCCAATATGAGTGAACAATCAATTCATAATATAATACGCCTGCAATATGGATATGCAAGCTTAAAGATTGCTAGAAAACTTGAGGATATTACAATTAAGTTATTGAAGAGTTGGTCATCGAAACAGTTCTTGATCGCTTGCAGACGTCAGCGATTGGTTCCTGCATGTTTAAGAATAAAATGTGGCTTAAAAGGATTTGCTGGTTCTAGATGTGCTTCTAAGGTAAGTTTTTACTTTTAAATTTTTCAATTTCGTTTGAGTTTTCAAATTTGGTTCGTTTATCCAATATTAGTAGGAATATTTATCAATATTTGTCTAATGTTTTTTCCTGTATGTCAGGATCAACAGATATTATGCCAGAGTAATAATCTTTACATAATTGGACAGATAAGGAGTCAAGTAAATAGCAGTTATTCGTGCTTAGGACCGAACTTTACTCCCAAACCTTGTTTAAAAGAACAGAAATACTGTGAAACACGATAAATTGAATATTCTTATCAATAAAGTAAAAAAAGATTTTGAAAGGGATGACGGTATTGTTTGTGCATCTGATAAAGTGGTTGTTTAGTTGTTTTGAGTAAAGCCGAATATAATTTATTGGGCCATTCAGTATTAAATAATCTGTTCAAAAAGGTAAAAGGTGATCCTACCTTAAATTTATAACAACAAATTTCTTAGGAAATTACATAGAGAGAGGATAAACTCAGTGAATCAATGCTAAATAGATTTATTTCAAGGAACTCGAAGCCTGGTTGTATGTACATTTCGCCGAAAGTCCATAAAACAGTTCATTCTACCAGACCCATAATTGCAACTTAAAGTACATATTCTTATGTAGTAAGTGAGTATATCGTTAACATACTTTTTGATAAACTAAGCGATGAACATTTTTCTCGTGTCGGAGATGGAATGCAGTTCGCAAAATGTATGCAGAATATTGACATCTCCAATAAAATAATGATTTCAATTGATGTAAAATCTCTATTTACAAATATCCCGTTGTTAGCATTAGCTTAGCATCTGAATTTCTAATGAATACAGAATTTGGGAAACATTTAAGCATATGTGATTGCATAACTCTACTTAAATTATGCACAACAAATATTGATTTTCAATTTGAAAATGAAATGTATGAGCAAGTTAACGGATTGTCTATGTATTGATGCTAGGGTAATCCCCTAGCACCAATACTCGCTGAAATATACATGTGGAAATAGGAAGCAACACAATTAAAGGATATGAATTACATTCACACCTGGCTTAGGTATGTACATGATGCTTTTGTTCTTTTAAAGTAACCGTTTGACCCGGATTGTTTTTTGGATATATTGAATAGTGCTGATATAAATATTCAGTGGACATTAACGAAGGAAGAAGATGGTACATTATCCTTCCTTGATGTAAAGATTATTAGATCTCCAGCAAACAAAGTAGAAACTGAGATTTCCCAAAAATTAGTGAGTACCCTAATGTTGTAAGCTTGGAAAGTAATATTCCTAGAAATTGGAAAATTTCTGCAGCTTCCTCACTGTTCTTGAGATCAAAGGCAATCTGTTCTAGTGTAAATCTCAAATCGAAAAGGGATGATGTAATTAAGAGAAGTCTTATAATAAGTCTTGAAAATAAGTCTTATAATAAGTCTTATAAAATGTCTTATAATAAATCATAAAATAAGTCTTGGTTATAAAAACTCTTACAATTGCTTATATTTGGTTATATTAAGTTCTTTACAATAAATAACATACAATCTAATATACATACAACGAGGAGAATAAAATCACGAATCAAACGACTATATACAAATGGGTCGGAAAAAACAAAAGTCTCAAGTTCCCAACCATGTCGCGTCCAACAACGGTGTTAGAGATGTTTCCAATGGATCTGAACAACAAGTCCTTTGCTCAAACAATGATTGTCACACGTGGGTAAGTATTTGGACTTCAGAATCCCAGGCATCTTGCCTTGCAGACAACGAATTCTACTGTGGCTACTGTTCGGCTAAGATGATAAATACGATGAAGAGTGAAATAGAAAGTCTCAAGACAAATATATTAAAACTATCTGGCAATGCAGCGATGTCCACACATGCCTCTTCGTATTGTAATAAGTTTCAACCTCGATGCCCAATTCTTCCGCATTCGATTGTCTCTGAGAATGCCAAATCTCCCATCTCTTCTACAGCTATTACTATACATCCCTCAATTTTGCCCAATCAATCAGTTCAATCTTCTGATATTACTGTCATTGACCATTTGCAACCCAGTATTTCTTTAGTCGTATCAGATAAATCACCTTACATTTCTACCCCTCATTGCATTTATACGTCATCATCAGATAATCCATCATCAGATAATCTGAAGGAGCCGCAAATTGTATCGCAGCAAGATGGATTTTTTCAAGTTTATGATAAATCTACCGAGACAGTGACGGAGCCGCAAATTGTTACAACTAATGTATTTTCACTCCCCGACACCCCACGTCCCGTCCTTCCCGTCTCGTTTCTCAATACCTTGCATCCATCAATCAAAATCACATCCACCAACCTCCACTACCCTTCCACTCATAACCATTCCTCACATCGCTTGCCACCCTCTTTATTATCATTATCCTTTATGTCTCCCGTCGTCAAACCAAATCCCTACAAATCATCAACTGCCAGCTCTTCTATCGTGATCTCACTTACTCACGTCAGTCGTCCTCCTTTACGGAAGCGCTTTGCTTCTCGCGATCGTTGCGTCATTGTCACTAATATCACGCCTTCTAACTCCTTATCTCCACAAGCACGTCTAGACCACGATGTTTCCGCCTTCAGATCCATACTCTCGTCTATTGTCCTTGCGGATAAACCATCCTTTTTCAAGGACATTTCTCCTGTCGCATTCATTCGTCTAAAGAAATCTTCTCAATCTAATCCTTCCCAACCCCCCTCTCCTAAAAATTGTTTTCAAGCATCGCTCTCACGCGTCTTCTGTCCTCTCTCAACGATTCAAACTCATGTCATCTTCAACCACTCGAATTTTTCCCGATCGCGCTCCTTCTGAAATCGCTCAAATCTCTTCAGCTCGCATCAAAAAACGCCGTCGCGAGGAAAACGGCGAAACATCACTCTCCATCCGAAATATAGACGGAAATTTTCAAGTTGTCCACACCCGTCCAAAAATTCGATGGCGCTCCATCTCTCCTATGTGTCTTCTCCACTATACTCTTTCGCCACAGTAGACGGTTTCCGCCTTGGTCTCCTCAACACTAGATCTATTCTCAATAAATCCGATCTTATCCTCAACCTTTTCACCAAGCAATCTATTGATCTATTCTGCCTCACCGAATCATGGCACTCAACTACTGACGACCTTTCCATTCGCCGTCTGCTCTCTACCGGTTGCTCCCTAGTCGAATCCGCCCGCCCCCTCAGCTCATGCCCTTCTAAATTCTCTAATTATGGCGGCATCGTCGCATTGGCGCGTCACCCCGCGTCTCTTTGCAAAATCAATCCCCCTTTCAGTCCTTGCTCTTTTGAATTGCTCATATGTCGTTATTCTAACCCGATCACTCTAGATCTCGCCATTGTATACCGTCCTGGTTCATCAGCTCCTACTGCCTTATTTTTTACCGAACTCGCTGACCTCATTTCTCATTGTTCTTTGTCCTCAATCCCTTCACTCGTTCTAGGCGACTTCAATATCCGCCTAGACCACCCATCTTCTACGGATTCCATCCGGTTCATCAACATTCTATCAAATTACAATTACAAGCTAATCTCCACTGCCCCCACACATATACTTGGTGGGGCACTCGACATCATCGCTGTCCCCGATCATTTTGCTGCCTACACCTCACTGTCCATCTCTAATCCTTGTCTATCCGATCACTTTCTTATCACCCTTAATCTCACTCACAATCACACCCCTCCTCACACACCTACAATCCTACGTCGCCCTTGGAGAAATCATGGCCTCTCCCTTCTCCGCTCTGCCTTACTCCAATCATCTCTATCATTACCCACAATAACCTATTTATCTCCTCACGATCTGGCCTTTCTTTTCGACTCTGAACTCACATCCACTCTCGATATTCTCCTGCCCTTAAAGTCTCACACACACTCTCGCTTGCACCGTGCCCCCGGTTTGACATCCAATGCCTACTATCAAAGCGTCGACTCCGCCATGCTTTTCGAGTCTATCACCGCTCTCTCAGAGGTGATTTCCGCTCGAACACTCCGTCTTTCCGTGATTCCTATCTTGCTCTTCGCCGGTCTCATCTCAACCTACTACGTACCAAATGCAACTCCTTCTGGCAGCATAAAATCATCACTTCATTCAACTCTAAGACTCTCTGGCATACCTTTAACTCAATCCTTGCTCGCTCTTCTTCGCCGTGCAACATCAATGCCAATGATTATTCGTCATTTCTCCAGACTAAAGTATCCACGTTGCTCTCTCACACCCCGGTCTCCATCCTATCCCACTCTGCCCAGTCTAATCTCATCCTTCCGGAACTCTTTCATCTTCTCCCTGTCTCACCTACAGAAGTATCATCTGTCCTCATGTCCTTGTTCAACAAAACCTCAACTGCCGATCCCCTGCCTACTCACATATTAAAATCTATATGCTCATCGATATCCCCATTTCTCACAACCTTGTTTAACTCGTCCATCCGCAGTCGTATCTTCCCTTCACACTCGAAATCCGCAAACATTTTTCCCCTCCTTAAGACACAATCGCTCGACCCCTCCCTTCTTTCAAGCTATCGCCCCATTTCACCACTCTCTACTCTTACTGAGCTCTTAGAACGCCTCATCTTAATACAAATCAACGCGTATCTCTCCTCATCCAATCTGTACCTTCCTTTCCAATCCGCTTTCCGCTCTAATCACTCTAAAGAAATCGCATGCATAAAAGTGTACAACGACTTACTAATTTCTCGAGACAAGGCTCTATATAGTATTCTCATCTCCCTCGACCACTCCTCCGCATTCGACATTGTAGACCACTCCGTCCTCCTTTCTCGCCTTCATTATGATTACGGTTTTTCTTCCACCTCCGTAGCATGGTTTGCCCCATATCTATCCGACCGTTCCTTTCGCGTCTGTTCTAATTCATCATCCTCCCCTCCAATCCCTATTTTTTGCGGGGTCCCACAAGGTTCAGTCCTAGGTCACCTGCTTTTCTCTCGTTTGCTTTGCGATCTGTCTCCATTTATCAAACCTTACTCCTTTAACGTCATGCAATACGCTGATGACATTCTAATCTATACTCATGCACCCGCACATCGCATACAAGATATCGGCATTTCTGCCTCCAACTGTCTTTCTTCTATCTACAAACGTCTCTCCAATCTTCATCTCGTTCTAAACCCCGAAAAGTCCAAAATAATGTGGATCCTCCCCCGTAAACCAAACATATCTCCTCCCACTGTATATTTTGCCTCATCGATCATCCCCATAGTCCACAATCTCACTTTCTTAGGCTTCCATTTCGATGATCACCTTTCCCTTAAACCCTTCGTCCGTGACAAGGTCCGCTCATCTAACTTAATTCTCCGTGATATCCGCCGTATCCGCCTTCTTATCGACTTTCGTTCTTGTATGTTTCTTCTTTCATCGCTTCTTTTCCCTAAAATCGATTACTGCCTTAGCCTTTTCGCCAATTCTCCAAAATCCATCATCCTACCCCTACAACGAATAATCAACACCGCCGTTCGAGTGCTCTTTCGTCTCCGTCGCTTCGACCACACATCCACATATTTTGCCCAACTCTCCTGGCCCACCATCCACATCCGCATCAAACTCCGCCTTCTTCTCGTTACCTTTCGTCTCATCGCTGTCGGCTCCCCATCGTTCATCAACCTTCCTTTCTTAGACGATACTCGCCCTACCTCGCTATCGCTGCGTTCCCGTCATGCCCTCTTACTCCACGTTCCTAATTACTTCAACAACTATGGTATCCGATCCTTCCTCGTCGCCGCCTCACTCGCCTGGAATCAACTCCCTCTCGACGTCCGCCGCGCCCCCTCCTTTGTCATATTCAAACACCTCCACCGTTCACACCTTCTCGACACCTGATTCACAGTCTTGTTTTGTTGTGGTCATGTAAGCGCGCGCTGGCACGCATTTGCCACGTTAAAATAAATCCTTTTTTTACCAGATTGAAAAAATACGTAAGTACTAATGATTTCAATTTTAGATCTTTTAAATGTAACAGAAAAATAGTAAAATTTGTGATGTTAAAAAAATAATTGTATCGTAAGTAATACGACAAACAAATGTTTTTCATTAAAAATTAATAATAATTGTAACTGCAATACCGCAGGTGTAGTGTATCCAATACAATGTACATGTGGATTGCAATATATAGGAAAAACATATCGAATGTTAAAAACTAGGTTTAGGCAACACACATATAATATACAGCATAATAGTCAAACTATATTTCATAAACATATGGGAAATAGTAGTAGGGCAAAATTGATAGGCCCAAAACTTGAAACAAAATATATAGGTATACCCTATATTAATGATAAATGGAACGGCAACACAATCAATCACATTAAACGTTCTAAAAATGGCACCTTCAGCATTGCCATATATAATCAAAAAATGCCCAAAATAAAAAATATATTTAAACAGAAACCTAATTTTAACACGGATGGTGTTGTATATAAAATTCCTTGTGATTGTTGTAATAAGATCTATATTGGTCAATCAGGACAAGGATTGTCTAAGCGTATTGACCAACATAGATACTCGATTAAGAAAGGAACGGGATCTGGGGCTGTAATAGACCATTCCTTTAACAGTAACCATATAATAGATTTTGAAAAAAGTCAAGTTATTTCAGTAGAAAACAACGCTTTAGAAAGAAAAATACAAGAAGCTTATTTTATGCACAAAAATAGAAATATACTGATGCCAAATAATAAACCAGATAATGAATTAATAACAAATATTTTATAATTATAATGATTTGTAATGGTTTTTTGTATTGTTTTGTTCGTTGTTTTTATGTATATTTTTCTTTCTTTGTGTAATTATTAATAAGGAGCACATCTAGTCGTTTGATCCGCTGTGCAATGTAAAACGTATAATTGACGTCTTTGTTCTGCCGCGCCAAACGAAGTATGCAGTTGACAGCTTTGAAAATACTTAAATTGTAAAAATATTTTTTGTAACATTTACTCCTGATGATGATAGCAGTAGGCTATTGAAAATTCGAGATTAAATAAATATTTTCTTCACTCTCTCCACTAATAAATAATCCAATATGAGTGAACAATCATTTTATAACTTAATTTATATTTTGTAATTTTTTTGCTAGTCATTTTTACTGTCTTTGTTTGTTTGTTCGCCTATCTCTCGTTCCCTGTCGCACTGTGAGCGACAGTGTGGTTGTAAAACTGACACCGACTCAACTCGACTTCGGAATTCAACATGGAGCGGAGGCAGTTGGACACTCCGGACTCTGCTATCTAGCAAACATCGGTGGTAGTCAAGCTGTGATGAAAATCGATTCACAAACGCTTTCAATACGCTGATGCGCGATGAGATGTGTACAGTGATCCGCGAAGAGCTCCCGGAGTTGTATCCGTTCTTGTCTACATGTTACTCTAACCAATCTTACCTACGCTTCGACCTATTCACACTGATATCGGTCGAGAGAACACAATAAGGCCATCATTTTGGTCCGTTGCTCTTTTGCTTCACTGCATTGACACTAGCAAAGTGCATCAAGTTGGAGTTCAATATGTGGTATAAGGATGATGCCACGTGAGGCAGTGATGTGAACACGTTGCTGACAGAATGGAGTATGTTGACGGCGTGGGGAAATAAGCTGCGTCTCGTCATGAGTATCGGCAAATGTGAATTGACTACTGACGACGATGTAACGAGGCAGTTCATAACATTTGCTCCATACATAAAACACGTATACTCGGCATCAGCAATGCTGCTTGGAGCACTGATCAAATGCGTTCAAAGCATTGATGAGGTATTGTAGTTGAAGTTGCAAGAATTGCAGTGCCTATCTGGAATACTATCTTTTATTCACACTCACGATGCGATGTTCCTGCTCAAAAATTGTTTTACAATACCAAAGATGATGTATACCCTAGGCATAGCGCCGTGTTATGGGCATCAGCTGTTGTTCGAATACGACAACGTAATCTAGTCGTTGTTACAGTTCATCCTTAAAATCGCGCTGTCTGACAAGGCCTAGGACTAGGCGTCTCTGCCCGTTGTTAACGGCGGTTTCGGCATCAATAGTGCGACGGACATCTGTCGACGACAGATGTCGACGACATCATGTCGTATGCTCTGGATCACATATACTAGTAACCTGCATTCTGTCTGAGTAACCACAAGACGATAACGGTATCAGCGAACCAACTTTCACAAAAGCAATGATCAAATGACAGTCGCGAGCAGGCGTCACGTTGATTTAACAGCCTTTCGCGACAGAACAGAAGATCTGGGACCAGACCTTTTGTACAATAACCGTCTGTTATTGCCAGGAAGCGAAAGTGTTTAGACGGGCAAAGTACGTCTAATTGCGGCTACTGCACCTCATTCTGAAGGCATTCCTTCACGCACGTTTTTGCTCGTTGCTCGGAACGAGACTCGACAACTCGTCACTCATCACCGCCGTTTCCCTGCTGTTCGGTGATTCAGTCTGTCTGCCGCATGTATGTGTTTGTGGATCTAAAGTATATACAAGTGAACGACATGGGCTCAGCTTTAGCAAGTCCGTAAGCAGACTGTCACGCCACAGTGCGATCAATGACCTCATCAATGTTGTCGGCAGAGATCTCATCTCGTCTGGATCTTATGTAACTCGCACAACACGACGACGAGAGTAGGATGGATTGTATCTGACTTCATAATCAAATAACAAATACTTGGCATGGGACTTCACCTGCCTGGATACTTTGGCACCGAGCCACCTTAATACAGCTGTCCGCCGGACCTGGAACGGTGGTCAATGAAGTAGATGCCAAAGCACGAATCAGATACGCCAAACTGACGCCAATCTACCATGTTGTGCCTGTTCCTGTGCGAACGTTTTGTTCGTTGGCTATAGAGGCACGCGACTTTATACATGAATTCAGTCGGCGAATCACCGCAATGACAAGAGAGCGATGCTCTACAGAATTCTTGATGCAATAACTGAGTGCTGCATTAATTATAATAAAAATATTTTAAATAACAGTATACTGTTATCAAATATATATTTGATACAAATTGTAGTTTCTTTACTTTATATTCTAAAGACAAGCTTATAATTTTAGACTTTAAAGTATTTTGTATTTTAGGCAATAGATAACGCTATCGGCAATATCGCTTCTCCAACTTACGGAATTTCTTCAAACTTAGATGATAATCAGCCACCTATAACTCGTGACTACTCGTCAATTAATTCTTCATGGAATTCACTTATATCAGATGACAAATTAAATTCATTTAAAGACAATACACCAGCAAAGCAGAAAAACAATTTATCATACAGCATACAGTCGTCTCCATGTTCCCCATACGAGAGCACCAGGCAAAGAGATGCACTTAAATATTCATATGAATTGAAAACTGAAACGAACAAAACGCTGGATACTAAAATAAGTGAAATAATAGATTCATTAGGAAAAAACAGCATATCAAATAAAAATGACACGGCATTAATTATGCAGAGGAAAGATCCAGATAAACAACCGGATATTAATAACAAAAGTGCACAAGATCATTTACGTGATCTTTTTGGATAGCAATATATTTGAATTCGTCAAAACGTTACATTGCCTATACTTCTTTTACGATTACAGCATTTTATGAAATTACTATGTTTATACCTACAGTATTATTATATTTTCGTTCACCTTTTAAAAAATACCTAAAAATCACTTTAAACTGTTAATTGATATCATGTATTAATGTTAGTGGGTTTATGTGAATTATAGAAAAGATTATTCGAAAATAAATTGACAACTTATCGATTTTTTAAGTTAAATTAATCTAGACCATTAATCATTTTACTTTAAATAATAAAATTGTACATTATATTTATACAAATTTAATCAAAATACAATTTCAGCAAAATAAAATTGCTACATGAAAATATAGTCAGAAATTATATTCTTCTGGGGATCTGCCAGCGATCGTCTCGTTGATGCATACCCCGTTATCCCTCTGAATGGCTGCGCTGATCCTCTGTAGCAGGAATCTCCCCGAGCGTAGGTCGTTGGTTGCTCGCTGGATTTTCCTTCCGAGTGATATCAATACTTTAGCGTTTTTTTTTTCGAGTGCGCCTAGGGATTCGACAGCTATAGGTACAAAAACCGTGAATGCGGGATTCAGGTCGCTGTACTTTGTGCGCTTTCTTCGCTCGGCGTCCGATGCCAAGGTGCCTGCACCTAGTAATGAATAAGCCAAATAAAAGGTTGCCAGTGTGTTCACACATGTGCAATCCCATGCGAGAAGCCTCCCACGTTCCCAGGGTACAAGAGTAGCGCTGTCTGGCCGTTTACCATTGGTACCCAGCATTCCAGTTGCCTCCAATGTACTCGGGTAACCTGGATTAGCGAGTGACGCTTTGATTATGGCATTCATCTGTGCGTGCCGAAAATGTCGTCCGGTCGACCTATGGCAGTTCAATCCGTTCCGTACAAAAGAATCCACCGCTGCTCCGCAGTGACATGTATGCGCTGCACATATGTGAAGTCCCAAACGTAGGCCAACTGCAATTCTCACGGTTTCGTCGTCCAGCCTTGTACCTGTAGAGGCGCATAGGACGGCCCCTGGAAATGCACCCGCCGCATTTCCCTCAACCGCATACAGACGTGCAATTTCTGATGTTTCAGATGCTGAATCCAATAGCCGTCGTCTTATCTGTTGGTAAACAGGTCTGATCTAAGAACCCTGTCTCTGTGCATCCTTCGGTGACTCAGTGGTGATAAACGAGGACCAATTTGCCGTCGACAAAGATGGGGTCACTACTGACTGGGATTGGACTGCCCGACAACAACCGCTTCACCAACCCCTGCGTTTTTGACACTGAGGACAGATAAGCTGGTAAAGCTATATTGGCGGCGGATGTCATCCCGAGACCCCAGCGAACAACCGAAAGGGTACCATCGCACCATGCTCTATCGTAGACATGGATGTTAACTGCCGCCTCGAGGGATGATCGCAAAATGTTGTCGTAATCGTTAATCGATGTTCGCTTGAAGGCTGGAGTGAAACGAAGGAGATATCCGATTTTTGGGATGCTGACACAATGTTTGAGCAGGTATAACGCGTCATGTCTAGTTTGGCGCATGAGGCGTAAAGTCATTTGGTCTTGTTCGGTAATAGCGTCGGCGATGGCTGTATCGATGCTCGTATCGTCTCCGATCGTAGAACCCAAAATCTTCACTGAGTCAGGTTTAACCGTCTTGACACCCGGCAACAGATGCGCGATCGCATTCGATAAGGTGGAACTGTGTGATACGACTTCACATTTGGACGGATTAAGTTCGAGGCCTATTTCCTTTCCTAGATCACGAATTTTAATAATATCGTTGCGGAGTCTTTCGCTATCTCCTGACAGAGTAGCGTCATCCAGATACCAAATGTTGATCGAACTTGTTAGGGAGTCCACCCAATGGGGCACCGCCAGTGAAAAGAGCAGGGGGCCGAGTGGATTGCCCTGTTGTACTCCCTCTTGAAATAGTAGGACGTCGGTTCCGTGGAATAACTAAGGTGTGTCGCAGTAGCAGCTTCTGACCAGGAGTGAAATCTCGGGTGTGGGCATTTCAACTGCTCGAATTACGGCCGATCGGCTCACGCAATTAAATGCATTCCGAAAATCCAATTTATACAAATTGTATTTTACTCAAATAAATATAATCATAGAATCAAAACTTACATTCGATTAGATCTATCGATTTGCAAATTTTTTAAAACTAACATCTTGAAAATTGTAAATCACCTAAAAAATTTAATAATCAAATTGTTGAGGGTTTATTTAATAAATACTCTTATATATACTTATGTATAAATAAATATACATTAATATTTCTTATTTCAAAATAAAGTTTTGGAATTTAATGAATTACTTGTGTGATTATGAACAAAATACATAATTATAAGGTTTGCGGATTTTAAATTATACACTGATATAATCATAACAAAAAGATAACATATTTAAATTTAAATATATTAGATTGAGCATTCTTGCGTATCATATAATATAAAATATACGTCATTAGCACGTGTTTGGCTTCACTACTATATTGAGTCGAAGAATAGGGCCGAAACCTGATAACATCACAGTTCATTCTGATGACCTCTATTCCTTATTCTGATACAACGTATGTTATTTATTAGTCAATTCATAAAAGTTGACATTTTTATAATTGTATTATAATTGTTATTATTGAACTGTGGACTTTGTTTTCCCGGTAATATAACCTCTGCCATAAATACTGAAACTATATACGGCATTATTTTTCTGCTAATTTTCAAACAAGTTTAATGATTTTATTCTCTTTCTTATAATGAAGTATAAATCAACAATATATTAGTCAAAATAAATTTAACTACTAAGCAGATTTTTTAAAGGATTGATAATAAACAATATGCTTTGTATTAAAATAAGGTAAACTAAATAATCAAATTTCAACAGAGTAAATACGTCATTAATGTATTTGACTCTGATTCTATGTTAGGTCGATGAATAGGGGCCGGAACTTGATAACATAGTAGTTCCTCCTGATAACTCCTTATTCTGATTCATCGTATGTTATTTATAAGCCAATTCATAAAAATTGACTTTTATTTAAAATTTCAATTTTAAATTTGAACTTGATAATAAACAATATGCTTTGCTTTAGAATAAGGTACACTAATCAAATCAGCTAACTGAGTCTACGTATTTAATATAATTATAAAACAAACAAAACATAATAATGCTAAATTAAAATTTAATAATTCAATAATAAAATAAATAATTGTCATAAGATTTTTATAATTTAAATCAAGTTAAAATAAAAACTTGAAATTTAAAAAGTCATTTTTTTGGATTGGCTAATAAATAACAGACGTTGTATCAAAATAAGAATTAGAGGTCATCAGGTGGAACTGCTATGCTATCAAATTTCGGCCCCTAATTCCTCTACCCAACATAGCAGCGGGGCCAAATACATGTCAATGATGTATTTTCTATGATAAAACTATCTAGTATCTTATTCTAATACAAAGTATATTATTTATTATCCATCCATAAAAATTTCCGCTAATGATTCTAAATATATTTTTAATATTACTGTGTTGATTTATATATTTTACTATTTACTTTTTAATGATATTTTTATGGTAACTTTTTTAAAGTTGCATATTTTTATTAAAATATGCAACTTTAAAAAAAGTTTACAACTATTTAAACAAATTACAACACTACAAACGAACCAACTACGAATCAACTACGAATCAGCTACGAACCAACGGCTTATATTAATAAATACAAAACCGAGCTTGGGAAAACATGCAAGCGAATACGGGTAGTTGCGCAGTCTGTGGCGGATCGTTTCGCCTTATCACATCAGGTCATCTTCGGGTACACACCCCTGTGAACTCGCGCTGCTCAGGATCAGGACAGCTACCGACAGCCAGCTCTCACAACGTAATCGCATCAACTGACACAATACCTGAGTTTTTAGACGCCAACGAGAACACCTCGAAGACATCGTTTCAGTTTGAAAAGATAGACAGTTCTTGCTGCGAAAATCAAAACAGATCCTTCGAACTTATTCATAGGGTTTGGATGGAACCAGTTAACACGATCAAGCACATTCTTTGGAATCTTCGCCGCCGAGTTGCCAATGCTTTTTCCTCTTTAATTCTACAGTCATTGTGCTCAAATTCATCACAAGATTGATAGAGTTTGCTGTGCTTTCCGAAGCTATGTCTACAGACTTCCTCAGATCGACACCATGCCGGAGACAACACTAGATCTAATATTAACGCGCTTATAGACAAATTCGAAAGTGGAAGACAACCATCTTTGAGTACCCCCTTGACGGTCGACTTGGACATAGTTGAGGCCGCAGTCTCATCATTCCCATTTTCTTCCTCTCCTGGCTGTTTAGGTTTGAGGGCAGAACATATTCGAGATATGCTGTCGGTAGATCACGGGGTTTTGCTTCAACGCCTAACGTCACTAGTCAACAACATGATCGCTGGTACTCTCCCAAACGACCTCGTGCCCTTTGTCGCCGGTGTCAATCTCATGGCATTAAACAAACCATATGGAGGGATCCGCCCCATTGCCATTAGGGAGACATTACGTCGTCTTTGTGCTAAATGCATTTGCTCCAAACTTCGACAGCGATTTGCCGAATCCCTCCATCTGCACCAGCTCGGTGTAGCGACGCCAAACGGAATGGAGGCTACAACAACTTCATGATCAAGATGTCAATTGGGTTTGGGCTAAAATCGACTTGGCTAACGCTTTTAATACGCTGAACCGGAATTCCTTCGTCAACGCGATCAGTAAGAATTTTCCAGAAATTAGTCGATGGACATCATGGTGCTACGGCACTACCTCGAGCCTTCGGTTCGGTAGCCTAAAACCTCTTCAGTCTCGAAGAGGGTTGCAACAAGGAGATCCTCTTGGTCCAGTTATGTTTTGCCTGTCGATTGATCCGATTGTGGTCCAGATATCGGAGATTGAAGGTATCAGCTTAAATAGGTGGTACCTTGATAACCGAATAATGGGCGGTACTGATGTGGCGGTGGGCGAGGCTCTGGCTTGTCTTGCTGCTAATTTTTCTGCGATTGGACTGTCTATTAACTGGAAAAAGACCGAAGTAATTGGTAGGACTGACAAGGTCGATTTGATAAAGAACAGATGCCCATGGATCTCATTGGTTAACACCACAAAACCTTTACAATTCTTGGAAGTCCCATCGGGTCTAAGGAACATTGTTCGGGATACCTTGTAGATGTTGTACTACCATCCCTGCGTCAAACTCTGGACTCACTCGAAAATCTCCCTGACCCACATATTGCATTCATCCTGCTTTGTAGCTACGCATCCGATCCACGGGTAAACCATTTAATGCGCACTATAGTCCTCGCATTCGCCGAAGAGATTTTGTTTGTTCGGTTTGTTCGACCGCTTGGTATTGAAGTGTTTTAGCAATATCACTTCTATTCAACCCGATAAGTGGGCATGGATGCAAGCTTGCTTACTGCTGAAGATGGGATGACTGGGCCTACGAAGCTGCTTCCAACACTCAGGCAGCCTTCCTGGCCAGTGTAGACACTGTCGCTAGCCAATTAAACCTTAACCCTAAAACTTTCCCTGTGTACGAATTCGTTAAATCTATTATTCCGCAACATGTAGGAAATTCACAAACAAATCAATGAGAATTATCTTGTCACATCGACGAAGTGTCGCGCCGCAGGCTTTTGGAGAATGCCGATTGATTTAATACTGCCCGATTATTGGCAGTTTCATGCCCACACGCGTGTGCTTGGTTACAGGCCGTCCCTAGCAAAGCCACACATATGAACTTGGCACCAAATGAATTTGTTGTGCTTCTACGTCTATGGTTAGGGATGTCTCTCTGCAACAGTGATTATCGATGCAGACGCTGCCTTAGGGTGGCAGACAAATTTGGCTTACACGCCCTAACATGCCGGTTTGGAGGTCACCCCGGCATTCAACATGATAGCTTGAGGGATACAGTCTTTCAAGCTGCGGTTTATACTGGATTGAGGTTTGCAAATGAGGTACCCAACCTAGTTCGTGGTTTGCGAGAGAGACCGGCGGACATTCTATTTTATAAGAACCCTCCTATAGCAGTTTATTTTGCTGTAACTAGCCCCAACAAAATGCTTATATTTCCATGGCTTCTGAGATCCCTGGCTATGCCGCAAGCAAGTATGCCACATGTGTCAAAGAAAGGAAATATAAACGCAAATTAGAGAAGAATGAATACAGTTTTACGGCATCAGTTGATGAAACTTACGGAGGATGGAACCCCCAAGATGAAAAGCTAATTCGTTTCATTGCTCGTTCTATGTCATGTAGAAACGGTAGCCCGTATTGCAGAACAGCGGGTCAGTTATTTAAGCGCGTGTCCGTCGCAGTGAATAGAGGAAATGCTAAAGCGATTCTCCAAAGTCTTGACGAGATGGGCAACCCCTACTAGAGAAAAGTCTTGGATATCGGGACGACCCATTTCCGCGACTCTTTTCTATAAGCAACCTTTCACTGCCCGAGGCCCAAAGAGTTGAGGTAGTTCATGACTCCAATATTCGGACAGCTTCCGTCGTTCTGTATTTGCCATGCCTGTCCATCGACTCTTGTCTCCACGACGACATTCGGCAAATCACTCCACAATGGCGTAGATTTAATAATTCACCAGGTTCGACGATTGCACGAACAGATGCACACCTCAGAAAAATTGGGTATGGGCGAAAGTGGATGTTTCGAACGCTTTTAATACAGTTGACAGGCAATGCTTTATTGACGCAGTCGACATTGAAGCACCTTCTATCGGACCGTGGATCAAATGGTGCTACTCGCAACCATCAAAATTACGATTTGGAGCAGCAAAAAGCCTTACATCGTCAGCAGTAGTACAACAAGGGGACCATCTGAGCCCATTCCCTTTCGCACTGGCAATCCAACCGTTTGTTCGGAAAGTCGACTCGGTTCACGTATCGGTTTTAACGAGTGGTATTTAGACGATGGAATAATTGGAGGTGAACCCAAGGCAGTTGCTATCACATTAAACATGATTGCAAATGAGCTGGAAAAAATCGGACTATCAATGAATTGGCAAAAAACCGAATTAATAGGCCACACAGAAGCAATTATCTCAACGCAGACAGGATGGACTAACTCTCCACATACCAAAACTGACGGCAATTTTACTCTTTTGGGATGCCTAATTGGTTCGCAAGAGTTTGTAGAAGCATATCTCATAAACAGTGGCTTACCAAACCTAGTAAATGACACAGAGCTTGTCGCGTCGCTTCCGGACGCTCATGTGGCTTACCTGCTATTGCGCCACTGTGCTTCCGCTCAACAATGTGTCGATACGTCAGTTTTTACAGGAACTCATAAATTGTGTTCCTATAGAGATTGTGTACTTATAGAAGAAAACGAAAAATTCACACTAAAAGTATTGAGCTCTGCAATCACAGTAAAGCCCCAAAGTCTTTCAAGCAAAATTAAGCCACATTTTGACACCTTTCTGCAACAATGTGACAATTCATCGAATAATAACGACGCTGATGATCCTGAATCTTTACCTATAAACTCACAGCCAGAAACCGAAATTAGTAAACAGACCGTCGGTTATATGACACATGACGTACATACATTATCTGATTCTGAATTAACTGACAGTTTATCGAACGCAAATAGTGATAATCATGAATCGGACGGAAGTTTTAATTATGAAACAGAATTATTAACTGACTTTTGTGAAACAGATCAAATAATCACGCCCACTATAAACAAACATATGATACCGGAAAAAGGCCGGCTAGTTGTCAGTAGATCGGTTGATTCAGATATTCTAGATGATCAGGCGCTATCTGAAGGTAGTGATAACGAAGAGGAGGAAGTCTAACGCTATCGATTATAGACATTATACGAAGAGGTTAACTATTTTTTTGACAATGTTGTTTATATTTGTTTTATTGTTCTTTTAAAGTTTAATTATTTAATTTTAATTCTTTATTATAATTACAATTTTGTCGTCCTTATGATGGTAGAAGTGTCTACCTTATTTTAGGAATATATTTACTTAAATATGACCCTATTATTTCTTTACTTTTAGAATTATTTAAAAGTCTTCCTATATTTATGTTATCTATACATTTATTAATGAATTTTATGGTCAGTGTATATTTTTATTGTTATTATTAACATTTATTGTACGATTATAGTATTTTGTAGTACAATAATTGTCCATTATATACCTTAGCCTATCATAGTCGTTAATTAATTTCTGATTTATTGAACATATGATATCTTTAGAAAAACTTTTTATATTTACATAAAGATCTTTTAGCTTATTATCACTTAAAAGTTGTTTTAATATTTCTAATTGTTCATTTATATACATTTCTTTTCTAATATTTTTAACTCTATTTTTCTAATTCCTTTTATCACCATGACTTCTTGGTTTGCGTTTAACCGGATTATTATAATATAGTTGTTTATTATGTATTATACTACTTCTGTCAATTCCTTGTACCACGTCATTCAATCTTAATGGGTACATGGAATTAAGCGTTTTAATCCAAAAATCTTCTTTTTCTAATAGTTTTTGATTTAATATTGATATGTTTTCTTCGATAATATGTTCTAAAATAAATAATTTACAGTTTTTAATATCATGTCCTATTAATCTCATATGTTTATGAAATATAGTTTGACTATTATGCTGTATATTATATATGTGTTGCCTAAACCTAGTTTTTAACATTTGATATGTTTTTCCTTTTTGTATTGCAATCCACATGTACATTGTATTAGATACACTACACCTGCGGTATTGCAGTTACAATTATTATTAATATTTAATGAAAAACATTTGTTTGTCGTATTACTTACAATACAATTATTATTTATAACATCACAAACTATACAATTTTTTCTGTTACATTTAAAAGATCTAAAATTAAAATCATTAGTACTTACGTATTTTCCGGTAAATAGTGAGTACATGTAACTTTTATTAAGTCATAATTTTTAACGTTGCTTTTTCGGTGTCGCCACCTAGTTTAGTTGACTCTGACTAAACTTACAGCGAGCCATCCAGCAGCATCTGACAGGGGGCTGCCCTGATTAAGGCGGTTGCAGGCTGGAACAAGATTTATAAAGATCTACCACCTTCACTCCAAAGATCAATATTATGTTAAATACTTATATTAAATACTCTTTCTAATATTATATAAAATATTATATTATATATAATCTTATATTAAAATCTTAAATCTTGTATCTGTATAAAATCTTATATATTTATTATTTATCTTTATTTTCATTTATATATAGTAAAAATCCGTAGACTCAGTATCTGATCTGATTATCTGCTATAAAAAATATATATTGTATGTATTGCATAAAATTGTATTATTGTAATATATATTGTATAAAAATATGTATTGCATGTATAATTGTAAGTTATTCTGAGTTATAATTGTAAGTTATTATTATAATTGTAAGCTTTTATATTGTGTGCTAATTTATATATTTGACTATTTTCTGTTTGATTTTATTTGTATAGTAAAATATATCGTCTTTTTAAAAGACGGTTTTAAAAGTCAATTCATAAAAATTGACTTTTATAATAAATTTCAATTTTAAATTATAACTTTATATTTATATAAATTGTATAAAATCTTATATAATTATTTATTGTCCATTGATACATTCGATGTGTTCATTAATCGTTCACGACGTATAAACATCGAGAAGAAACAATAGAATGTTAATCACGAATTTTCAACTATTTCAATAGTCCTTTTCAAGTATCTTTTCAATTTCACTAATTGTATCACTTGAAAAGGACTATTGAAATAGTTAAAAATTCGTGATTAACATTCTCTTGTTTCTTCTCGATGTTTATACGCCGTGAACGAATAATTATTTATATTAATTTTTTGATTTTTAAAATATTCAAGGATTAGAAGACGCTAGTGTGTTCAACGAACCTATCATTTTAGCTCGTTATCAAAATAAATTTCAATTTCAAATTTTGACTTGATATAAATATAACTTGTATAAAATCTTATATAATTTATTTATAATTATTTATCTTTATTTTTTATTAATATATTGTATAAAATACATATATTCAATTATCTGATCATATTATCTTCTATAATAGAGGCGTGATTGTTTTGCTGATTGTTATTATTTGCTACAACAGAGGCGTGATTAGCTTGCTTGTAATTGTTATTTGGGACAATAGATGAGGGATTTTTCGCAAGATGTCACTTGTTAGCAATGAACAATTGATTGCTTCGATCCAAAGTGTGGAATAATTTCCACACATGTAGCAATAATATGGAATTAAGCGTAGTACCTTTATGTATTATCGAGTTTGTTAACAGAAGACAAATAAAGCAAGCGTAATTACCATTATTGCATGTATCCAACTTTACAAAAATAGTCTATGAAAAAATAAAAATTGAATTCAGAAATTACAACAAATTGCTTTCTATTAAATGTTTACTTCTCGACTAAATTTATTTGATCGCGTTCAGGAAATCAAATCTCATTGGTTGTTCTTTGAAAAGTCCAGCCGTGTACGTTGTTTCCATTTCAGAATTTGTAGAACGCACTCCTCTTAAACTAACACATGTATGCCTAATAATGTAATATAATTACTATTTGCAATTTAAATGCAAAAGTACTTACATCGCTCGTATACAAACACCAACAGCTAGCGGATTTATCATACCATTGATAGCCTCACCGATTTCAATCGATAATTTTTCCTGGACTGCATACAGATAAATTAAGAGAAAATAAAGGTTTTGAGTACTTTCTTTATTTATACATTACAATTAAATGGGTTGCCCGCAAATGGGCTCCATATTATTACTTAGATAACGTTTAATAAAATGTAGGGGATCATTGGGCTTCGGAATCAAGATTGCATAAGACTCTCCCTGACGCATGCTGAATTCCCCCGCTGAACTGCAGCACTTATGCGCTGTAGTAAATGGGATTTTGTTTGGGCGTCGTTTGTAGCTAGCCTCAGTCGCTTCCCAATTAGTTCAAAGAGGGCGGTGGCTTTACATCTTAAGGCGCCGATTGACTCGACAGCTACTGAGACGAAGCAGCAATATGAAGGATCCAAACATGTATATTTGATCCGTTTCCTGCGTTCGGCTTCCGTGGCCAGAGCTCCATCACCTGCTGCAGAACAATCTGCGTGAGACTGAGCTAAGGTGTTCACGCAAGTATGGTCGCATAGTAGTAGACGTCTACAGTCCCATATATACATGTATAAATGTAAATTTATACATTTATATTATTTAAAGATTCTCTTATTTACATAACTTCAAAACATACGTTACGTTGTGTTGTTATAGAGGACTTGCAGCCGACTAGTGTAAACGTCAGATCATTTCTTTTTTAACCCTTCTATTATACACACAACTTCAAAAACACACGTAACGTTGTGTTGTTATAGAGAACTTAAGGCAGTTCAATCCATTTCGTAGCGAATTATTAATTATTTTAAATGTATAAATTGTTATTTGATTAACAATAGATTTATAAATTGTAAATATTTGATTTTGATGATCAATGTTTTGTTGAATTTTAGGAACAGGATCAAAAAAAAGTAAATTTTTAATTTTAATATTTCGCTAAATTCTGTTAGCATCATCAGAAAAAAAAATACTTATAGTATTTGTTTACATTTTATAGTTATATCAAGTCAAAATTAAAAAATTAAATTTAAAATAAAAGTCAATTGTTATGAATTGACTAATAAATAACAGATTATGTATCAGAAAAAGGATTAGAGCTCATCACCAGGTACTGCTATGTTATCAGGCCCTATGGTTTTGGCGACTAATCCTCAACCCTACATAGCAGCAGGACCAAATACATGCTAATGACGTATTTCCTCGAATGAAATCTGATTATTTAAAAAAATTAATTTTAACTTGATATAAATATAAATTATATAAAATCTTAAATAATTATTCATAAAATTTGATAGAATTTATATTTATATCAAGTTAAAATTCAAAATTGAAATTTAAAATAAAAGTCAATTTTTATGAATTGAATAATAAATAACATACAATGTATCAGAAAAAGGATTAGAGGTCATCAAGAGGAACTGCTATGTTATCAGGTTTTTGCCCATATTCTTCGACCCAACAAAGCAGCTGGGCCAAATACATGCTAATGACGTATTTTCTTTGATGAAATTTGATTGCAAGTATCCTTTTCTAATAGAAATCAGATCAGACAACTGAGTCTACGTATTTTATAAGATATACAAATAAAATTAAAGATAAATAATAAATAATTATATTTAATATTATAGAAGTTATATTTCTATCAAGTTAAAATTTAAAATTGAAATTTAGAATGAAAATTAATTTTAGGGATCGACTAATAAATATCATACGATGTATAAGAATAAGGGTTAGAGATCCTCTGGAGGAACTGTTGTTATAAAGTTTCGGATCCTATTTCTCAACGCGACATAGCAGCGGGCCAAATACGTATTTCCTCTGATGAAATACGATTATATAGTATCTTATCTTGATTTGCTTCGATTTTGTCGAGATGAAAAACGTGAAGGCTTAAAAATTGAGTCTTTATGAGAAAACCAATTGTCATAGTGTGCATTAAAAGGCTTTATTTAAGACTAGAACGAATAAAATTCATATTTTTTGATTCTTAAAAAGAACGGAAGTATGTTGGAATTATATATCCAATATAAAGCATTTTGATTATTACCCATCCGTATTTTTTGCTTAATAGTTTAAATTTATTTTTAATATTATTGTGATTATTAATATATTTTACTATTTTCTGTTTGATAAGCTATTATTTTTCAGCATTTGCGATTCAATCGCATAATGTCAAAATATTAAATTTGATTGAGAATTATATAATTATAATCATTGAATTATAATCAATAATTATGATTATCGATTATAATTACGAATCCCATCTCAGAAGTAAAACGGCAATATAATGCATCGTTGGCAATATGCAGTCCATATGACACTGCCGTAAACACGTTTGAGCGAAGCAAATAACAGTGTATCATAGCAAATCGGTTTAAAAAAGAGAATATCGACATCAATAAGCAAAACATATTGTCGCTGACTGAGAAAGACGGTTTGCAACGGATACTGGATTTCCTCGAGAAAGGACGTCAAATTGGTTGATAACTCAACCAATATCAGCATTTTAATTGCATTTAACCACCATTAATTTTAGTGATGTAGTAGCGTCCCGATATGGTTGGACACCGACAAACATAGCAAAACAATGCTGTTGTGGAGCAAATTTTGATATTGATCATGCTCTCTTGTGTAGGAGGGGTGGTCTTTGGATAGCTCGACAAAACGATCTCAGAGATTTATTAGTGAATACGATGACAAAAGTATGTAATGGAGTGGCAATTAAGTCTCAGTTACAAGAAGTGCCTGACACAATAATATTCGAGAATAGACATCGGACAGAGCGCCTGACGCGCATTCCGATATCGTTTGCAACGGACTTTTTGGAGGTAAGATGGAGGGTACATTATTCGACACATGCGTGTTTAACTCGAAGGCTTTATCCTACTTGTCAAAAACTGTTGGTGAATCGTTCGATTACCACGAATCTAGAAAAGGAGAGCTAAATACGAAGAGCGCATATTGGAGGTTAAACAGGGTTCCTTCTGTCCGATTGTGTTTACTTCCTCAGTGGGTTTGGTGAATCGGCGCAGAGAGTAATACAGGCTATAGCATCGAGAATTAGTATAAAACAAAGAAAAGTTATCCATGTCATTTCGTGGTTGAGAACAAAAATTAGCGTGACGCTGGCAAAATCTATATCCCAATGTTTACGTTCACCGCGATCGAGAGTTCACAAGCCCCTAAACACGTTTAGAGACTATGTTGCAGGCGGGACTGTCTAGGGCGGATTCCTGCCTAAATCATCATGATCAGTTTGCAGAACAGGCAGACAGAGAATGAGAGGAATTATAGTGAGAACCAGAGGACGCCCTATTCTTAAAGAAAACGAATAATATCTTTATGGGACCCATTTGCGGGTAACCCTGTATAATAATTGAATTTAATTTAATTTTCACGAGTAAAAAATCAATAATTATGATTATAATTATTGAATTAATTAATGATTGGCTTGATGCAAAATTATATGAACAAACGAATTGATTGCCAATGTGTACTCATCTAGCACCAATTTTTAGCCAACTCTATATGAGATAAAGGGAAGATAATCATCTTAAAAATAATTTTTCTGAAACCAAAATGTGAGTCTGTTATGTCCACGATACATTTGTTCCTGATTGCGTGTACTTTAAAGGGTTGTTATATAATTTAAATAGTTTTGACAGAGACATACAATAGAAAATTACGGAGGAGCAGAATAATTCTTTGGCTTTTTAGATATACTCGTTAGTAGGCTTCCAAATAATACTTTGAACACATCAGTTTTTCAAAAAGTAGGATTATAACCGAATAACCGTTTCATGGTCTTCAAATACCCTAACACTTGAAAGTAGCTGCTGCTAGCTCATTGCTTTTGTAAAACAATTTAATTTGCTCCGATTTTGTCGAGATGAAAAAACGTGAAGGCTTAAAAATCGAGTTTTTATGAGAAAACCAATTGCCAGTGTGTGCATTAAAAAGGCTTTATTTAAAACTAGAATGAATAAAATTCATATTTTTCGGATCTTAAAAGGAACGGAAGTATGGTGGGATTCTATATACCAATTTAAAGCATTTTGTTTGTTATCCATCCATAATTTTTTTCGCTTAATAGTTTAAATTTATTTTTAATATTATTGTGATTATTAATATATTTTACTATTTTCTGTTTGATAAGCTATCCTTTTTCAACATTTGCGAAACAATCGCATAATGTCAAAAAATATTAAATTTGATTAAAAATTATATAATTATAATTATAATTCTTTTAAAAATACATCAATGGAAACCAAATTCAAACACCCCATGTAACAACGCCCTAGTAACGTAGTTTGAGGTTTGTAGACTTTTCATTTGTTTGGGGTTGGAGCAGGATTTTTACGAATATATTATCATTATATAATAAATTATATAAACATTATATTATAAATTGTATTACCATTTTATATTTGATATTTTTATTGATTATTGTATATATGCTGTTTACATGATTATTTACCAAAATCAAAATCTGTTTGATTTTATAACATTTTAAAAACGTTACTTTAAAAATCTGAGTACATACGCTGTAGTCTCCGACTGTAAACGTTGACAATACTAAACACAAAAGTTTCTATATTATACACAAAATAATATATACCGAATAAGCTTGCTAACACCAATCAGATGATCACTGGGAATATATGCAATGCTAACCTGAGATTTTTATTACTTAGAATTTTAATATATTAAGTGGGTATACATATACCTGGCCTGTAAATGGTAGCAGATGATGTTCACAAAGTGATCCGAAATTGATATTTCTGATGACAACTATTTGATGAGGTTTTTCAATTTTAATCGCACTGTGGCCAACTAAAACGAAAATTAAGCGGTAAAAAATTTCGGCATTTACTCATAACATTTTCTTTGCTTCGAAAGGTTAAGAAAGATAACTGGTTATATTTGACTCTCAATGCTGTTTTTATTTTAGATATAAATATTCAAAGCAATTTTAACAATATCTACGAAAATTTTCATAATAATATCACTTTATTAAATCAGCTAACTGAGACTACGTATTCAATATAATTATAAAATAAACAAAACATAATAATGCTAAATCAAAATTTAATAATTAAATAATAAAATTAATAATTGTTTTTAGATTTTCTATAATTTAAATCAAGTTAAAAAAATGAAATTTAAAATAAACGTCATTTTTATGAATTGACTAATAAATAACAGACGTTGTATCAGAATAAGAATTAGAGGTCATCAGGAGGAACTGCTATGCTATCAGGTTTCGGCCCCTAACTCCTCTACCCAACATAGCAGCGGGGCCAAATACATGATAATGATGTATTTCCTCTGAAATAACTATCTAGTATCTTACAAAGTATATTATTTATTATTCATCCAAAAAAATTAGCCACTTAAGAGTTTAAATATATTCTTTATATTATTGTGTTGATTTATATATTTAACTATTTTATACTTGATGTTATTTTTATAGAAAGATTTTTGGAAATCTTTCTGTAGAATATGGATATCTTTCTGTAGGATATCTTTCTCTAGTACACCGACACACTTCAACGACATGTGAAGCGTGTCGGTGTATGTAATTTGAATGTCGTTATCTAATTCGAATGTACGTAATGTTATGTATTCTAACACTTTATACGTTCGATAACCATATATTTTATATACAAACTATATATATTTGTTATATTCGAGCACTTTGTATATTTTAAGCTATAAATTTTTTTAAATTTATTTAAAGTAAATATATGTTGAGTTAGTTAACTGAAAGCTGTACTTCAAATAATTTACTTAGTTAAATCAAGTATGCAAATAGATATCGACCATTATCAGAATATTAGAATTTACAATTTATAATTTCTATTCATAACATCAGAATATTATCTAATGCAAACAGCTAACTAAATCTACGTATATTATATAATTTATAAATTAAAAAATAATGCTAAATCAATATATTATAAACTGAAAAATACATTATAAGGTACAAAAATTGTACTAAAATACTAATTTCTAAGTTACATGTATATCAGATCAGCTAACTGAGTTCACGTATTTTACGCTATATAAAAATTTCAATTGCTAAATAAATAATGCTTACATAATAATTGAATAATAATTAATAATTATTAATAAAATAATTTTACACTGTTCAATATACATACAACATCTAAACAATCAATATACAGTTCAAATAAATAAAAATAAAGATAAATAAAATTTTAAGGAAAAACAGCGTCGCTATTCTTTTGATTCCGCCTTATCCGTAGACTTGTCTGCCTTTGACGTCTCCCCGTCCACGTTGCTGGATTCGGCAAGCTGTTGCAAGGTGTCTACATATTTGTCGGCATTTCGTACAGTCACGGTCCTCCGAGGCGGTAAGAAAAACAGCGTCGTTGTCCTCCTCTGTTGCTGCCACATCCGTCGACTTCTCTGCCTCTGACGTCTTTCCGTTCCCCTTGCTGGATTCGGCAGGCTGTTGAGTGGCGTTCGCGGACACATATTTGTCGGCATCTCGTACAGTCCCGGTCCTCCGAGGCGGATTGAATCCAGTGACAACAGCTGTGATTTCGTATAATCCAGGTAGCAGAGGCTTCCAATATCGCCTATTACTTGATTGGAATTGATAATTTGATTTGATTCTTTTGAATAGTCGAAAATCAATAATGACCCTGCGTTGGCGTCTACTGCACATGTATGCTCATCCAGTTCAAAATATTTTGGCACCAATTCTTCGTTTGTTATACAAATTGTAAGAGGAGATTTGCGGCTCATTATGCTGGTATTCTGGACGTCAAACGTGTCCATGTTTATTCCCCTTATCACATTGGGCGCATCAGTAAAGCCACCTGCAACCACAACCTTCCCCAGTCCCTTTGTTTCTTCGCATGTCGTCATGACGCTGAAATTAAGAAATGGGCCTACCAGGCTAACAAGTCGGCTAGGTGAAATACCCGAGCTTAAGCAGTAGGCTGGGCAAAATCCAAATAATCGATCAGGTATTCGAATTCCTCTCTTCATTGACATAAGAAATACAGACATCACGATGTTGTGGCCCGCACTGTCCCCAGCAATCACAAAATTCTGTCCAGTCCAACCTTCACAATCAAAATTTATTAGGTTCGTTTTATTGCAAGGTTGTTCTATTCCGATAACGCTCGTCGTGGCCACTACGCCCTCGTTCTCAGTGTTACTACTCTGTGTCACAAGTAAGCGTGTGGGGTATGAGGGTGTCTGTTTGATCGGGCTTTCATCTTTCCCAGTTTGAAAGTCGAGTACGCCTCCGCTATGTGAGATTCGAAGATTTTGATTGACATCATTGATATGGATGTCCACATTTCTGACTGTAGGAAGGATGGTTTCTCGAATGACGATTTCTTCGGATAAGGCTGCCACCTGAGTAAGAAATTCCGAAGGGTTGAGACGCGGGGTTGGGTCGTCGTAAAGACCAACACTGCTTTCTATTATAGGTCTCCCCAAATCTTCGAGGCTCTTGAGAATCGCTTTGGCATTCCCTCTCATCAGGGAGATCGAGACACGCTGAAAGAGCTGGTTTGCCGCCTTGCTATACGAAATATTGCCTCGCCAAGACATAGATCGGGCAATGAATCTGACAAGTTTTTCCCCCTGGGCGTTCCAACCTCCATATGTCTCTATAACTGCGGCCGAGAAACAATACCCACTTTCCTCCATTTTCCGCTTGTATTTTCGGTCCTTGACACATGCTGCATATCTGTCTGCAGCATATCCAGGAATCTTAGCAGCCATGGAAACGTAGGCATTTTGCAGAGGGTTTGTCACCGCAAAATCGACTGCTAGAGGGGGATCCTCGTAAATCAAAATGTCGGCTGGTCTCTCTCGTAAGTTGCGCACGAGATTGGGTACCTCCTTCGCGACTCTCAGTCCTGCAGAAACTGCCGCCTGAAATATTGTGTCTCGAAGTCCATCGTGTCGAATACCGGGGTACCCGCCAAATTGACAGGTTAGGGCGTGGAAACCAAACTTGTCTGCCATTCTAAGGCAGCGTCTGCAACGGTAGTCACCCTTACAGAGCGGCATTCCCAACCACATACGAAGCAACACCACAAATTCATTCGGCGCAAGATTCATAAGCGTGGCTTTGTTTGGTATAGCCTGCAGCCATGCACACGCATGCGGACGCGAAACTGCCAATAATCTGGCTGAATTGGAGCAATCGACGCTTTCCAATAGCTTGCGACGCGAAGTCTCGTCGATGCTGTGAGAAAGACCCCGTTGATTTGATTGTAGTCCTCTGTCATCATGCGGAAAGTTAGAAATTGCAGATTCAAAACTGGGGAAAGAGTAAGGGTCGAGGTTCGATTGTTTAGCGACCATTTCCACACTTGAAAGAAACGCCGCTGCGGAGTGTTCGACACAGCTTCGAAGGCCCAATCCTCCCATCTTCAGGGGTAAGCAAGCTTGTGACCATGTTTTCTTGTCCGGGTGAATAGACGTTATATTGCTGAAGCAATCTAAGACCAAGTCATCGAAAAGCCGGAAAAATTTTTGAGCGAAGGCGGGATCTACCGTACGCATCAGATGATTTACTCGTGCGGCAGATGCGCAATTGCGCAGCAGGATGAAAGCAACCTGAGGGTCCGGCAAGTTTTCTAGTGTCTTTAGGTCAAGTTGCAATGCCGGGAGTACCTTATTAATGAGGTGTGATGAGCAGTGTTCCTGGGAACCGACAGGGCTCCCTAGAATTGTGAAGTTGTCTGTTGAATTAACCAAAGTAATCCCTGGGCATAATCTCTTTACCAGATCGATATTACTAGCCTTTCCTATCAGTTCGGTCTTTTTCCAGTTTAACGACAACCCAATCGCTGGAAAATCTAAAGAGAGCAGAGATAATGCTTTGCCAACAGCCTCTGGTCTTCCGCCCACTATGCCGTCATCGAGGTACCACAAGTTTAAGCCGATCCCCTCGATTGTAGATATTGAGGCGATTATCGGTTTCAAAGCTAGGCAAAACAATAAGGGACCAAGAGGATCCCCTTGTTGCACTCCGCTCAAGGATTGAAGAGGCTCCATGTTCCCAAATCGAAGGTTTGAACCAGATCCATAGCACCAGGATATCCACCTACTTATTTCAGGGAACTCACTCCTTACAGCGTCAATAAAGGATCTGCGGCTCAGCGTATTGAAGGCATTGGTAATGTCAACTTTGACCCAAACCCAATCGTCATTCTGGTGTTGAAGATGGTGTAGTCGACGGACTCTATGGATAATCTGCTCCATACCGTTTGGCGTAGCGACACCGAGCTGGTGAGGTAAGAGCGATTCTGAAAACCGCGACCGGAGTTTTCGACAAATGCATTTGGCACATAAGCGACGTAATGTTTCCCCAATTGCAATGGGGCGGACTCCTCCGTCAGGCTTACTTAAGGCCAGTAGACTAGCTCCAGCTAAGAACGGAGAAAGTTCGACTGGAGCTAAGCCCGCAATCAGGTAGTTGACCAGCGAAGTGAGTCGCCCTAAAAGAACCCCGTGATCAACCGACATCATGTCTTTTAAGTGTTCCGCTCTCAAACCCAAGCTTCCAGGGGAAGTAAGGGAAGGAAAAGATGAGACTGCGGCCTGAATAATGTCCGAGTCGACTGATAAAGGCAATGTCAGGCATGGAGGGCGAGAGGCTGGGAGATCACCGTTCACTGGATGTAGCACGGACAATTGTATGCGTGTGGATTGTGAATACTCGCAAATATTACTTGAAGTAAGACGTCGCATCGCTTTCCCATAATTTCCACTTCTTGTTAATTCGATCGCCTCTCAATAGTCGTTGTTCGTCGAAACAAATCTGTTGAGCTTTCTGGAGGGTCGAACATCCGATGGAGAAAAGCAATCACCATCTTCGCCGGTTTCGAACTTGTCCAAAAGCAAGCTTATCTTTGTCCCAGTGTGATCGCAGGCTTGAGCACGATTCATCGTAGACGCAAGACAGAATTTCGGAAAGCATAGCAAACGTTCCCAGTCGTGAAATGAGTTTGAACACATAGCCTGTAAAAGTAACGACGAGTAAATATTTGCAATTCGACGGCGCAGGTTCCACGGTATGCGCTTAATCGTATTTACGGGTTGCATCCAAACCCTGCGTAAAAGTTCTGAAGTGGTGCGCGTAGGTTCCTTGAAAGGACTGCTCGACAACTCCACAGGCGGTGTAGCCGACCTGAGATCAGATGATGCTCCAAAGGAGTCCCGCACGCCCACAAAAGCAACTTGACCAGCTCCATCTAGAGACGTCAAATTAATTGAGCCGAAATTCAATGATTGACCCGAGCCTGAGCATCTTGAGTCCAAGTGACCGTGAACGCGAAGACACCCTGAAGCATTAAGCCGATAAACTCCTCTGCATATGGGACAACATCCAGTGTTTACCGATCCACCAAGCGAACATTGCTGACGAGAACTGTTGTCTATAGCTGATGCTTTACGCCTTGTTCGCACCATTTATTTTGTGCGTCGGCGAGCGAAGCGAGCCGACGATTGTGTGTTTAAGGTTGTAATTTGCTTGAACAGCGATCTTTGTGAGCGCAGCGATCTGAAGTTTGCAGATCCTTTTCTTCTTCTTATTTAGATCTTTTCTCTTTGTGTGAAAAGATCAATTGTAATTTGTGTATTTACTTTAGATTGTAAGTAGTTAATGGGTATCAAGATAGTTTAAAATTAATATCAAGATAAAATTTTAAATTGTAATTTAAAATAAATTAATTTTAATGAATTGAATAATAAATAACAGATGTTGTATCAGAAAAAGGATTAGAGACCATCAGGAGGAACAACTATGCTATCAGGTTTTGGCCCATATTTTCGACCCAACAAAGCAGCTGGGCCAAATACATGCTAATGACGTATTTTCTTTGATGAAATTTGATTGCAAGTAACCTTTTCCAATAGAAATCAGATCAGATAACTGAGTCTACGTATTTTATAAGATATACAAATAAAATTAAAGATAAATAATAAATAATTATATTTAATATTATAGAAGTTATATTTCTATCAAGTTAAAATTTAAAATTGAAATTTAGAATAAAAATTAATTTTGGTTAGAGATCCAGAGGATCTCTAACCCTTATTCTTATACATCGTTTGATATTTATTAGTCGATCCCTGACGGGTGTAAGTCCAATAAGATATCGTATATAGTTACTCCGTCAATCTCATCGTCAGGTTCGAGTAGAGGCAGAGACGCATATTGAGAATCTAACGTCCGAATAGCGGCATGTGTTTTTCCAGACTGCATCAGCCTAGAGAACACTCCACTCTCATTTTGATTTGTAATACGAACACTCTTCGTCAAGCCTTATACTACTTTCTGTTGCAGAGCAAAAGCCTCTTCAAATAAATCATGGATTTGTTTATCTGCCCACATTTGAGTACGCCTCTCTAGGGTTTTCCGAATAACTGCGGCTTTTCGGGATGGGATCTGCTGCAGTATGAGCTGACAAATAACTGTAACTTCTTTGAGCGCGATACCTTCATTTGCAGTACCCTCACCAACATCCAAGTACCTCGAAGCCAATAAGTCTATGAACCGATTGCTAGCTTGGCAAATGGGTAAAGATATTAGATTCGGTTTCCAACGAATGACTTTATTGTACATAAAATTAATAGAATCTTCATAGCTGCATGGCATCCTTTCAGCGGACGAGCGATCATTGAGTAAATCGCGACTAGCAGCGGTCGGTCGGGGGTTTAAAAACACATGGTTAATTGTACGGACATCCTCCTGGATGGGCGCTATGGAATAGCCGGCTCGTTAACTGTGGTTACGTGGCTACTGATTGAGCAGCTAGTGGATTGGTCAACTATTATCGGTGAATTTCCTCGGTTGGTGCAGTTCGTAGCAGCACAGTCCGTGCAATATGTGCTTGCCTTTGCGCATTTGCATCCCTTGCAGACTGCGTTCTGCCCGTTGCATCCACAGCATCTGGGTGAATTTCGAGGTTTGCCTTTTGTCATTTCGAGGTCAACTTAAATTGCGCACCCCGGGATGTGCCCTGGGCGTACGGCTTCGTTGACTGTTAGATGTCCGAATGTAAAAAATTGTAGGTTTACTTGTAGAACGTGACAAATTGTAATTTGCTAGAACACTATCTGCGGAACAAGCAGCGTCTTCGTATAGATCCGCTAGAATCCCAACAAACTGGACACTGGCTGTGCATCGAGGAAGTCGAAAAAGGTTCGGACGCCATTTAATGCATCCCTGAAATATCGTGCCATAATACGATATATAATAATAATACAATAATTTATTTAACGTGGCAAATGCGTGCAAAATGCACGCTTACATGACCACTAACAAACAAAAAAAGAACATCAAAAGTCACAGATAATTAGTTAATTTTTGAAATGGAATTGGATTTGGCGTTTGAAGCACGGCATAGATGTTGATTGGCGGATATAAATAGGCAGTTGATTCCACAAGATAGGAGCAGCCACAACGAAAGAGCGGAAGCCAAAAGAGCTAGAGTAGATTGGGACATGTAAAAGAAGGGAATTACGGGAACGCAGAGCACAATACACAGTACGAGAATTGTCGAGAAAAGGAAGGTTGAGAAATGAAGGGGTATGAGAAGTTATAAGGCGAAAAGCAATAATAAGAAGAAGACGAATTTGAACACGACAATAAATGGTAGGCCAATCAAGAGAAACAAGATAGTGGGATGTATGATCAAAACGACGAAGACGGAGGAGAACTCGGACGGCAGCGTTAATGATGCGTTGTAAAGGAAGAAGAGTGGATTTAGGTGAGTTGGAAAATAGACTAAGACAGTAATCAAGTCTTGAGAAAAGAAGAGAAGATATGAGAGTTATACAAGAAGGGAAATCGATCAATATACGAACTTGACGGAGATTGCGGAGTATCAAGGTAGATGATCGTACTTTATTACTAACGAAAGGTTTAAGTGAAAGTCGGTTGTCGAAATGAAAGCCTAGGAAAACAAGATTATCAACGATAGGAAGAAGTGTAGAATTTAGTGATACCGAAGGAGGTTCTACGCCGAAGCTTCGAGGTAGGATCCACATAATTTTAGATTTATCAGGATTCAGAGGAAGGCGAAGGGAAGAAAGATGATTGGAAATTGAGACAAGACAGCTGGAAATAGAAACACTAAGATCATGAATACGATAAGCAGGTGCGTGAGCATAGATGAGAATGTCATTAGCATATTGCATAACATGGAAGTTAAATTTATGAGAAATCGAAGACAAGTCACCGAGAAGAAGAGAGAAAAGCATAGGTCCTAATACGGAGCCTTGTGGAACGCCGGTCGGGATGGATGAAGGATGGGAGAGAGAAGAGTTAGAATAGACGCGAAATGTACGGTTGACAGATATGAAGAAAACCATAATACAGTGGGTAAAGAGAAGCCATAATCATGACGAAGGCGATGGAGAAGAATCGAGTGATCGACGATGTCAAAAGCAGACGATAGATCAAGAGAAACTATGACACTACATAATTTATGATCGCGCGAGATGAGTAAGTCATTATAAACTTTAAGACAGGCAATTTCAGTAGAGTAATTAGAGCGAAAAGCGGCTTGGAAGGGAGGAAACAAGTTAGAGGAAAAGAGATATGTATTAACTTGCTTGAGAACGAGACGCTCAAGGAGTTTAGAGAGGGTTGGGAGAAGTGAGATTGAACGATACGAAGATGGTAGTGAGGATTCGAGAGATTGCTTTTTGATGAGAGGACGAACAGTGGTGCATTTCCAGATGGAAGGAAATGTACGGCTACGGATGGACGAGTTGAACAATGTGGTTAGGAAGGGTGAGATAGAGGAGCAGATATTTTTAAGCAAGTGAGTGGGAATTGGGTCAGAAGGAGAGGTTTTATTAGGTAATGACAGCAGAACCGAAGAAACTTCATCAGACGAAACGGGAAGAAGGTGGAATAGTTCTGGGATGGAAGTATTTAAAGAGAAGAGTTGGTACAAGGGGGCTACGGGTAGTAGGGAAAGTAAATTAGATAGCTTAGTTTGTAGATAAGAAGAAAATTCATCACGATTTATATTACAAGAAGTAGATGATCGTGAAAGAATTGAGTTTAAGATTTTCCAATGAGATTTAGAGTTGGAAGATGACTCGAGTTGATTTCGCCACAAGATAGTACGTTTAGTACGTATAAGAAGAAGATGTGGACGGCGTAGAGAAAAGTAGGGATATTAACGTAGCGATATGCAAGACTACAGTACAACGGCTAACTAAAGTGTGCGAACTTAAACTGCGAGCGGCTTTTGCGTATCTTATAAAGTCGTTAAAATTTAAATGGTCGCAATTTCTGGGCACAACACCATGTAATAAAGATCAGCCTTAACCGTTACAGGCTGCAATTATGGATTATTTTTTAACAACTATTTCTATGCAAAAATTGATCGAAGAAATGAAGGTTGTCTTTACTTCACCAGTAAAAATGGGTGGCAATAAAATACTATACCCTGCTTTCATTGCAGATGTAAAATTTGAGAACTCTTGAAGAATGGGTACTTTATATGATTCAGAATACAAGGGAGTTGAATTGCGTAATATTCAACAATGGATTTTCCAAGACATTTTACCAATAAAAAGGATGCCCTTATGGAGCGGTTTTTTAAAGCAGAAGATGCTATTATTGGAATAACTGTATAATTTTAGATGTCTAATAATATTAATTTAGAGTGGATATTGCGAAACATTTCTACAGAATTAGATGCTGTCAAGTTTTTACAGAATTATCGATTAATTCCAAGTGGTATGAAATGGTTATATTTGGTTCGAAATAATTATATATTTATCTTCTTTTGTAGAAATAAGATGCTGTCGTAAGCATCTAATGACATTAAGTGTCAGATGTAATAAAGTATATTGGAGATGCCAAAAATCGAAATGCTCCGTTTCAACTACAGTTCGAAGTGGGACTTCGAACTGGGTTTGAAGGAGCACGATTACCGCTTCGTAAAACAATTATGTTTATGTACTGTTGGTCTAAACAATTAACCAGCATTAAATTTTGCGAAGAAGAATTGGCGATTGATCACAGCACGACCGTTGACTACAATAATTACATGCGCGAGGCTTGTGCTGATGAAATATTAAAAAATCCATGTAAGATAGGGGGCGAAAATATAATAGTTGAGATCAATGAAACCGTTTTCGTCCGTCAGAAATATAATAGGGGGCGCATGCTTCCACAACAATGGGTTTTCGGTGGCGTGTGTAGAGAAACATCTGAAGTGTTTCTTTTTGCTGTTGATCATAGAAATGCTAAAACTCTTAACGAGTGCATAAAACAGTGCATACTACCTGGATCGATCATTCATTCAGATCTATGGAAAGGATATTGTGGTGTGCAAACCCTAGAAGGATACAGATTTGAACACCGAACTGTAAATCATTCAGTTGACTTTGTTAGCTCAGAAGGAATTCATACTCAACAAATTGAGTCAACATGGAACAATCTTAAATCAGGCAATAGAAAGCGATGGGGTACACATCGCTCAATGATTGACTCATATTTAGTCGAATTCATTTGGCACAGACGTCATCGAAATGACAATAAATTAGAGTCCATATTCGAGTGTCTAAGGAATTTTAAGCTATGCCAATAATTTTATTTATTCGGTAAATATTTGCAACCGTTGTGCCTTTTAAAAAATTATAAGTAAAACGGTTTTGAATCTCTTAGTTCTATTAAATGCAACCGCGTAGTTTAATCACATATTTACCCCCCCCCATTCATCCCCTTCGCTTGATGTCACTGACCATCAACAATTTGGGACCTCATTCACTATTCCAGTAAATAAGACCTCAACTGTTGAGATCCACCGACATCAAGCAGAGAGGAGGAAATTAAATATAAAAGGAATAATAAAGATAAGTTTCAACAAAAATGATTTAATGTCTTATTGGGGATCGATTGTTTGACCAAAATTAAAATAAACTTAAAAATATGCATATTTTGAAAAGACATTTTAACTAACTCTTTTTTGAATGATTCAAATATTTTAATATTTTCAACTTAAGTCAATATAACTGTGATGTTTACGATAACGCAATAAAAATTATATGTTATAATTGCAAAATTTTAAGATATTTCAAATTCAAATTACTTTTTGAACAAAAAATAAAAAATTGTATGTTTTTTCGTGACAGCATAGAAAAAATCTCAAATCATTGCATATTGATAAGATATATGAAAAATACTTAAAAATATTTTTTTAAGTTTCTAACTTTGAAATTTGAAATTAAAATTAAATTTTAAATTATTATGAAAAAAATTAAATATTAAAATTTTTAAGCCACAAACGCATTTCTCTCGAAAAATTTATACACCATTCGAAAGAGCACATGAAGATGTACAATAAACAGACTTTTTGCGTAATTTGGACAAAGTGCCTCAAACTGAAAAGATCCGTATTTTGTATTACAATAACTGTCTATTATACAACTTAGCCTATCATAGTCGTTAATTAATTTTTGATTTATTGAACATATGATATTTTTAGAAAAACTTCTTATATTTACATAAAGATCTTTCAGCGTATTATCTCGTAAAAGTTGTTTTAATATTTATAATTGTTCATTTATATACATATCTTTTTTAATATTTTTAACTCTATTTTTCCTATTCCTTTTATCATCATGACTTCTTGGTTTGCGTTTAACTGGATTATTATAATAAAGTTGTTTATTATGTATTATACTACTTCTGCCAATTCCTTGTACCACGTCATTCAATCCTAATGGGTACATGGAATTAAGCGTTTTAATCCAAAAATCTTCTTTTTCTAATAGTTTTTGATTTAATATTGAAATGTTTTCTTCGATAATATGTTCTAAAATAAATAATTTACAGTTTTTAATATCATGTCCTATTAATCTCATATGTTTATGAAATATAGTTTGACTATTATGCTGTATATTATATGTGTGTTGCCTAAACCTAGTTTTTAACATTTGATATGTTTTTCCTATATATTGCAATCCACATGTACCTTGTATTAGATACACTACACCTGCGGTATTGCAGTTACAATTATTATTAAATTTTAATGAAAAACATTTGTTTGTCGTATTACTTACGATACAATTATTATTATTCATAACATCACAAACTTTACAATTTTTTCTGTTACATTTAAAAGATCTAAAATTGAAATCATTAGTACTTACGTATTTTTTCAATCTGGTAAAAAAAAGGATTTATTTTAACGTGGCAAATGTGTGCCAGCGCACGCTTACATGACCACAACAAAACAAGACTGTGAATCAGGTGTCGAGAAGGTGTGAACGGAGGAGGTGTTTGAATGTGATAAAGGAGGGAGCGCGGCGGACGTCGAGAGGGAGTTGATTCCAGGCGAGTGAGGCGGCGACGAGAATGGATCGGAGACCGTAGTTGTTGGGGTAATTAGGAACGTGAAGTAAGAGGGTATGACAGGAACGAAGCGATAGCGAGGTGTGGCGAGTATCGTCTAAGAAAGGAAGGTTGATGAACGATGGGGAGCCGACAGCGATGAGACGAAAAGTAACGAGAAGAAGGCGGAGTTTGATGCGGATGTGGATGGTGGGTCAGGAGAGTTGAGCAAAATATGTGGATGTGTGGTCGAAGCGACGGAGACGAAAGAGCACTCGAACGGCAGTGTTGATTATTCGTTGTAGGGGTAGGATGATGGATTTTGGAGAATTGGCGAAAAGGCTAAGGCAGTAATCGATTTTAGGGAAAAGAAGCGATGAAAGAAGAGACATACAAGAACGGAAGTCGATAAGTGGGCGGATACGGCGGATGTCACGAAGAATTAAGTTAGACGAGCGGACCTTGTCACGGACGAAGGGTTTGAGGGAAAGGTGATCATCGAAATGGAAGCCTAAGAAAGTGAGATTGTGGACTATAGGGATGATCGATGAGGCAAAAGATACAATGGGAGGAGATATGCTTGGTTTACGGGGAAGGATCCACATTATTTTGGACTTTTCGGCGTTTAGAACGAGATGGAGATTGGAGAGACGTTTGTAGATAGAAGAAAGACAGTTGGAGGCCGAAATGCCGATATCGTTTATGCGATGTGCGGGTGCATGATCATAGATTAGAATGTCATCGGCGTATTGCATGACTGGTAAATCTATATTAATAATCTATATTATACCCTTTTGATAGCATTTTCCTTAATTCACAATTTTTAATTAATTCCAAATTATGGGTACATATATGCTCATTTATTTTTATCAAAATTAAGACTTTTGCAATTACATTCAGTTTCTATGATGTTTCTAATATTATCGTTACATATTGATTTCAATTATTTATTATAATTAAAAAATCTCGGTCCTAATTGCAATAACAGATTGGACCTTATTTTAGGAATATATTTACACATATCGGATACTATTATTTCTTTACTTTGAGAATTATTTAAAGGTCCGGCTATATTTATATTATCTATACATTTATTAATGAATTTTATGGTCAGTGTATATTTTTTATTGATATTATTAACATTTATACTCCGATTATAGTATTTTAAATTAGAATAACTGTATATTATACAACTTAACCTATTAAGTGAATATACACAATTTGCACTAACTAATTCAAAACAGCAATCGATGTAAATTACAAATGATTAACTATAAACAACAATGTCAAAGAAATAGTTAACCTCTTCGTATAATGTCCATAATCGATAGCTTAGACTTCCTCCTCTTCGTTATCACTACTTTCAGATAGCGCCTGATCATCTAGAATATCTGAATCAACCGATCCACTGACAACTAGCCGGCCTTTTTCCGGTATCATCTGTTTGTTTATAGTGGGCGTGATTATTTGATCTGTTTCACAAAAGTCAGTTAATAATTCTGTTTCATAATTAAAACTTCCGTCCGATTCATGATTATCACTATTTGCGTTCGATAAACTGTCAGTTAATTCAGAATCAGATAATGTATGTACGTCATGTGTCATATAACCGACGGTTTGTTTACTAATTTCAGTTTCTGGCTGTGAGTTTATAGGTACAGATTCAGGATCATCAGCGTCGTTATTATTCGATGAATTGTCACATTGTTGCAGAAAGGTGTCAAAATGTGGCTTAATTTTGCTTGAAAGACTTTGGGGCTTTACTGTGATTACAGAGCTCAATACTTTTAGTGTGAATTTTCCATTTTCTTCTATAAGTACACAATCTCTGTAGGAACACAATTTATGAGTTCCTGTAAAAACTGACGTATCGACACTGGATCCTGGTATATTAGCTAGCGTGACAGTTACTTCATTTGTATTGTTAAATTCAATGTATCCAGGAGCGGACTGATCAATTGACGATGGAAGAGAGTCAAGTGCCAGATCAAGTGCCGGGAAGGGATTCATTCTTCGTGTGGGATTCTCAATTATGGGGTTAGCGATCTCGTAGTACGGTCGGTTTAACATATCAATGCTAGATAATATAGCTTTTGAATTTCCTCTCATGAGTGCTATTGATATTCGTTGAAAGAGCCGTGCAGATGCGATGCTGTATGGTATAGATGATCGAATTGCTAAGTATCGAGCGATTCGTCTGATGATTTTCTCCCCATCCATATTCCAGCCACCGTAACACTCCAAGACTGCAGGTATGAAGTTATATCCCGCCTCAATCATTTTAGCACGGTACTTTCTATCTTTGACCGATGATGCGTACTGCGCAGCTGCGTAACCAGGCACATAAGCTGACTGGCGAAGTAACGATTTCTGTAGTGGATGTGTTACCGCGAAGTCTATAGCATCTGAAGGATCCCCGTAGATCAGAATATCGGCTGGCCGTTCTTGAAGATTTTGGACAAGGTTACGAACCTCGCAACCCACATGCATTCCTGCTGATTGTGCCGCCTGAAGAACGACGTCACGAATTCTATTATGAAGCATTCCTGGAAAACCACCGTAGTTGCAAGTTAGTGCATGGAAGCCCTCAGCATCTGCGTTTCGAAAACATCGACTACAACGGTAGTCACTTGGAGCAATTTGCAGGCCTAACCACATTCTTATAAGAATTGTAAATTCTTGGTCGGTAAGAGCTAGGCCGAGACTTCGATTTGGGGCGCATTGTAACCATGCGTTCGCATGTGACTGTGATACCGCTATTAGTCTGGCCCTTGTCCGATCATCTTCAGTGTCTAATAGATTTTTACGCTTCTCTGAGTCAATTTTGAACGATATTTGATGTTGTCTTGTGGATGAAGCCTGTTGTTCCACTTCTGCACCGTGTAGCGCAAGTATTTCATTCGCGTTTACAAATCCTGGAAATGTATTTGGATCATGGTTCACAAACGCGGCCACTGTGCTGACGCTTGCTGCAAAGGCTGCCGCTCTGTGTTTGTTTGTACTCCAAAGACCCAGACCGCCCATTTTTAGTGGGAGCTCAACTTGATATCGTGTTCGCGCTGACAGTTGTATTGAAGCGATGATTTCCATCGCCCGTATCACAGCATTATCAAACTGCTTACAGAAAAGTTCGGTGCTTGCTGGATCTACATTCCTCATTAGGAATGCTATTCGTTGAGTGGAAGCACAGTGGCGCAATAGCAGGTAAGCCACATGAGCGTCTGGAGGCGATGCGACAAGTTCTGTGTCATTTACTAGGTTTGATAAGCAACTGTTTATGAGATATGCTTCTACAAACTCTTGCGAACCAATTGGGCATCCCAAAAGAGTAAAATCGCAGTCAGAATTGGTATGTGGAGAGTGAGTCCATTTTATCTGCGTTGAGATAATTGATTCTGTGTGGCCTATTAATTAGGTTTTTTGACAATTCATTGATAGTCCGATTTTTTCCAGCTCATTTGCAATCATGTTTAATGTGATAGCAACTGCCTTGGGTTCACCTCCAATTATTCCATCGTCTAAATACCACTTGTTAAAACCGATACCTGTAAACAAGTCGACTTTCCGAATAATCGGTTGGATTGCCAGTGCGAAAAGGAATGGGCCCAGAGGGTCCCCTTGCTGTACTACTTCTGACGATGTAAGGCTTTTTGCTGCTCCAAATGTAATTTTGATGGTTGCGAGTAGCACCACGGTCCGATAGAAAGTGCTTCAATGTCGACTGCGTCGATAAAGCATTGCCTGTCAACTGTATTAAAAGCGTTCGAAACATCCACTTTCGCCCATACCCAATTTTCCGAAATGTGCATCTGTTCGTACAATCGTCGAACCTGGTGAATTATTAAATCTGCGCCATTTGCCACAGCAACACCGACCTATTGTGGTTGAAATATTTGAGTGTACTTATCGCGCATCTTCGTGCCAATACACTTTGCAGACACCCTCCTTAACAATTATCCTGCCGCTATTGGGCGTATACCTCCATTTGGTTTTTCTATAGCGATAAGATCTGCACCCGTAAAATATCGAGATATATCTACAGGAAGGTCACCGGCTGCCATATAATTTATCAGATGTGTCAGGCGGCTTAGAAGCTTTCCAGACTGGTGCTGTGATCATGTCTTGTAGGTGTTCGGCTCTTAAACACAGACAACCTGGTTACGATGCAGATGGGAATGAGAAAATTGAATCACGAACGGTATCCGAATCGATGACAATACCGTGTTCTGCCGTTGGGATTTAGGTTATAATACCTTTACCGGGTGGGTGCAAATCTGTGAGCTTACGGTTTGTCTGTTCTGTGAACGGCGCCAGCCGTGACGAAGATATTCGTTTCATTGCCTTGCCGTAGTTTCCCTGTCGCACAAGTTCGATTGTCATTGTCTTTGATTTGTCAAGTTTATGTCGGGTCGTTTGTTGAGCACAAACATGCGTGAGAAAGGAAGTGTCAAACTGCCTGTTTTCGGCTGACTTTAGTGCATTATCTATATGTTTTCGTACATTTCGGTGATCAACTGAATGAGCTGATAGGCACACTTTCGCGAACTCCAAAAAACTAGTCCAGCTATATGGCGATTTATGTTCTAGTGCCTTCTCAATAAGATTGGTAAAAATGCGAGCTGCTTTATTTCGTAAACTCCAAGGGATTCGTCTTACTGTCAGCGTAGGTGATGCCCAAATACGGTGTAGCGTTTCATATGTGTTCAAATTGTGGGAAACGTCGTTGGCCGAAGCCATTTCAGATCCTTTGTAGGTTTGACGTTCGGCTGTAAGTTTGACATGGGAGGAAATATTGGGTGTGTAATCAACAATCGAAGCGCAGCTAGTGATTGGGCACCGAACCCCAAAACTTTTGTGAAAACGTACATTTCCGAATTTTGTAAGTGCGATTGGCCTGTTACAATGCGGGCAAATACCAAGCTTTGCCCCTTCCATTCGCCAAGGGGTATCCGACGGTAATATGTTGTCGACGGCAATGTGTTATTAGATGTAATCAATTGTAATTAGCTGAGTCAATTGTAATTAGCTGTAATCAATTGTAATTAGCTGTAATCACTTTAACTGATTTTTTGTAATATATTAATTTCTTCAAGAGTGTATTTACTTTAGATTGTATATATTAATTGTGTGTTTAAGCTGTAAATATTTTTTTTAAATTTTACTTTTTTGTATGTTTATTAGAAACCAAAATTTTTTTAAGGTCTTTAAAAAAATTAACCTATCATAATCGTTAATAAATCTTTGACTTATTGAACAAATGGTATCTTTGGATAAACGTTTTTTTATATAAGGATCTTTTAGCTTGTTATCTTTTAAAAGGTTTTTTAATATTTCTAATTATTCATATATATATACTATTTATCTTTTTTAATATTTTTAAGTCTATTTTTCTTATTTTTTTATCGCCATGACTTCTTGTCTTCCGTCTAACCGAATTATTATAATATAGATTACATATAGATTTAAATTCTTTATTATAATTACAAATTTTTCGTCCTAATGGCGGTAACAACTTATACCTTGTTTTAGGAATATATTTACATAAATCTGATCATATTATTTCTTTACTTTTGGAATTATTTAAGAGTCGACGTATATTTATATTATCTATACATTTATTAAAGAAGTTTATGGTTAGTGTATAATATTTATTATTAACATTTATTGCCTGATTATAGTATTTTATAATTACAATAACTCTATTATACAACTCAACCTATCATATTCGTTAATTAATCTTTGATTAATTGAACAAATGATATCGTTAGAAAACTTCTTATATTCGTATAAAGATCTTTAAGCTTATTATCTCTTAAAAGTTTTTTTATATTTCTAATTGCTCATATACATATTTTTTTAAACCTATACATGATGCTGGTGCTGCAGTGAGTATGCGGATTAGGTCTCATTTTCAATTGTGAGATATTTTGAAAATTTTTTAGCCTGTAGTTTCTTTATAAATATATAAGCCGGACTAATAATTTTATGTTTAATTACTACAATTAATTACAAATATATTTGTGGCTGAAATAACTAGTGATTTGATAAGTTCTGCAACTTATCTTAAATTGCAGTATTACCCCACTTAGTGTAAGGTAATTCGTGAACAAATTTCATTTCAGGGATTCACGAATACTCGAATGTGGATAACAAATAGATAATTTTGTACCTTAAATATCAGTAAAAATATAATGAAAATTTCGAAAATATGTTTTTTAATCGTTTATTACAACCTAAGAATTATACCAGATCCTCTTTTTTAAATACTTTATGATAAAAATTTCAGAAATTTGTAAATTTTAATTTCAATTTTTTACTAGAAACATATTGCGTATTTATTAAACCTACCTTTTGTTTTATAACCTGATAGAATGTCAATAAGTGCACGTGCTGCACGATCCGGCGTACATCGTTCGACTTTATCGATTAATGACAAATCACTGAGTATTCCTTTAAAATGATCTGCAATCTTCTCTACTAATTCTTTATCGCTCACATCAGCCATACCCTGCTCACTACAATTCATGTTCACTAGTATAAAAATCTACTGAAACCATAATTTATAGTAAAACTTTAGATTTCTAATTTTATGGAACGTTGCCAAGAAGTCGAGTAACATCATTTAAGTAACACCTAATTTTTATTAAAATTGCCCATATATCACTAAATTTATTGTTTCTGAACCATATTAATCTGTACCATATAAATAAGATGGTTCTTTTAAAATATAGTTTTGGATTGTGCGATAAATATAACAATGAAAATATACTTATTACACAAATAGTATTGAATGGTATACGGATGAGTAAGTTTTGAATGACATAGAACGAGTTTTCAGAACTAAACTTCAGAACTTGAATTGGGATATGTCGAATCAATCTGTAAACAGTATAATTCTATATTATGCTGAATTTTAATTGAATATTTCAATTAGTAAAGAATGTTTGAAATAGCAGTTGTGTGGTCATAAGTGATTACAAACGATGTAATTAACTAATTAACTCATTATTTAATTTCTGATAATTCGATAACACAAAATATGGGTATTTTCGGTTTAGCGCATCCAAGTTTTCTTAAACTAATAAATAACATTTTACACTATTTTAGAGTTTTTATCTACTGTAGAAATATTAGCCTACAGAAACTTATTTTAGTATTAGAAAATAAATTTTAATGTTTTAGCAAAAGTATTGATGGTGTCATAATTTCGTTTATATAAACAGTGACATGTCAAAATTGTATTGTTATAATAAGCGATTTTCATAACTAGAAAATGATTAGAATTGCTATGATCAACAGAAACGGTTTTATCGTCATATTAATTTTTATGATGAAGTTATGAAGTTTTTACCGAAAAAGTTGATCATGTGAGGTATATTTATTTTTACACTTTTGTAATCTCCAAATTTTACAAGTTTTAGTAGACTAATTGTTTTCTTTTGTGGCATACATTTTCAAAATAATAATCGAATTTTAGACAAGAAAAATGAAAAAAAAATCCAAATCCGGAAGAATCTGACGAGAAAAGTTTATTTTTATTAAAATAGCATAAATCACAAGTTTATTAATAGTAATATGTACAGTACATATATACTTATTAAGAGTAATATATTAGCGGTATTTAAAGTTGTTTAATAAAGCCTACAGAGGAAATATAATTTTTAACAGTTCAATACTTATCTTTAGAACAATTGTGTATTGTTATTTTGAAAATAGAAAATTATTGCTTTGAAACATTATGAGTAAATTCATCATCGTTAAAATTAGAAATTTTATATAAAACATTTATTTATAAAACGTCTATTTATAAAGCAATTTAAGCAAATTTATGTTCAGTTAAAAACTTCTAATATTAAAGAAAGGTTAGCAACCCATAAAAGATAAAAATATCAAACATATTTACTTTCGAAAACGGTTATTACTTTCGAAAACGGCAATAACATGAAAGATTAGTGGAAGACTGAGCGTATCATTTGTGGCTAGTAGTTAGTCATTTATGCAGAACCATTTATGATAATTACGACAATTGACATGAAGTGTGCGGTAAAGAGGAATTTTTAAACTAAAATTATTTAAATTTTAATAAATATCCTTTTTATCGGCAGAGTCTATATACATGATCGAATATGAAATATAAAAGCACATATCGCACGTATTTACTCAAAACTCGAAATTTCACTTGCCTTTTTTATAATTTCTGACATGAAATTTTTGTATTTCCTCTTTGCAAAATCCAGGAAAGTAGTCTAATGCAATAGTGCATTTCTTGCCTCACAAAATTTAATACAGAAACCAGTGTCGTTTTAAAATTGACATATTCGTGCATAAAGATTTAACTTACAAGTTAAACGGATTTACTATAACTTTCCACAATTAAGTTAATGAGTTAAGACCAAGTGTCAATTTGTATTCTATTTTTTTTCCTCAGTGATTCCATGTACAATTTTGCATCGTTCAGTGACGGAAAGGCGTGCTCTATGCATTTGACGATTGCCTCTATGACATTTTCCGGCATCTGTAAACTACTTCCGCATATAAGAATGTATGCATTGTGATTTAAGATTAAATCGGACAACTGATCTTGATTCTCTTTTATCTTATGCTGAACGTAAATCTTTTCAGTTTGATCTCTTGAAAATGCAACAATGAATTTTGACAATGCATATTTTTCGTCGGTGCACAATTTCTTCCAATCACCTTCGAAGAACAAATCACAACTTTTGTTTCTACAGCCAAAAAATACTACATCCTGCTTAGTTGGCAGTCTCCATCTTCCATATGAAATATTTCTAAACGGAGAAATGCCTGTACCTGGGCCAATCATAATTAACGGGTTCTCCTCTTCGAAAACGAATGATTTGTATTTCCCTACTTTCATCACTATTCCTGCATTATTTGGTGTCAGTGATGCAAGCCAGTTTGAACAAAGGCCTTCGCGCTTACGCCTAATAGAACTGTGATATTGGACAACAACAAAAAGTATCTGAAGTACGCCCTTGTGTACCGTTGAATTTGAACATATGCAATAATATCGTGGTCTTATTGAATACAGTAATTCAAATAAAATTGAAGGATTTTGTAATAACCGGGACGCACAACGAAAATCTTCCAGCAATTCTACAATAGTACGTCTTGGAGTTCTACAATATGAAATATAGTCATCATAATCTTTACTAAGTTCCAATAATCGGTCAATTTCATCAGCATCAGTATTGCTATCGTCTTTTAACAGCTGGTAAAGGCGTTTGATCTGACCGCGGTCTGGTATACGTTTCAGATCGAAATGATTGTACAGTAGCCAAATAATTGATTTTGGGTAAGTGTACAAATCTTTAACGCTTACAATTAAGTTGGCATTTATACCTGTGCAGACGATGAATCGAGAAACATCTTCACTTGAGTTACTAGGTAAAATTTCTAAAACAGCTCCTTGTTCGTAATCCATGTCATAGTTAAAGCTTAATAATCTTACATCCTGCCAGTGATGCTCAGGCGTTATTCGCTCGTTGCTCTTGACAGTATAAGTAGTTTTTATTTCATACTCGTCAACTGCAGGTAATGTTTCATTAATTACCGTAAACAGTGGGAACGCATTTGCATGCACAGGTGTGTTGCTGATATCCAACGCTATCCACAGATCATCTAGCCAAGGAAATATTGCACCATCTGTTCCTTGACTGTGCTGCTCGTCAGATAAACACATAGGCATTACAAATGTCGCTCCAAGTTGAACAAGGCGACGAAACATCTTTTTTGCAGCATAATTGAATTCAAGGTAGCTGGAATCGCCTAACCCAATCAGCGCAAACTTACATAGTTGAAGGTTCTCAACGCCGACCGGTACTTTTTTCATAACTGAAATCCATAATCCGCTTTTTAACAGTTCTGATGGAGGTTGACCTCGACCAGCAGTTGATAATATGAGTAAGGCAACATCCTCTACTGAAAATTGAGAAAAATATTTAAGGTTCACTTTTGACATGTCAACAACATGCAAAGAATTGCAGTGGTATCTAGCGATTTGAAAAATCTGCCTAGCATAACACTCTGCGTTCCCTGTCTGAGTGCCGAATATAATTGATCTCAATACTAACATCTAACATAGAACGCAAATGAAAATCGAGATGAATTTTATTTATCGATTTTTAAACTGAATTAAAACCACATACTGATTACAATATCTCAATACATTCAGATACAAATCAAATTTATCTTCCGACTAATTCCTCTTAAAGTTTGTAAGTAGATCCAGATATGAGTGTATTGGTCAAAGATCTGTGCCTACTAGTTAAAGTTTAAAATATCGAAAGTAACTTGAACAAATAAGGGTTCACTTGGGTGATGAATTTTAGACAAGAAATAATGAAATTTTTTAACATATCCAATACTATACTGACAGATTTAAACATATATTTATTTATATTCTTCAAATACGGTTATTTTCTTAATCGTATACATATTTTGGTTGATTATTCAAAATGTGTGTTTATTGGTTAAAACACAATCTTGCATATTTTTACTGTTTAATAAGCATAATTTTGACGTTATGATCAGCTAAATATGAAGATTAGTTTTTACTTATTTCCTAGGTTTTACAATTATTTAAACATATTTTCTTATTTGATATAAAGTTATAAAATTATAAGAACGAATACACTATATTTCGATAGATCATAGTATCATCAGTTAAGGTTCTTATAAATTTATTAAAGCTAACTACTAATCAAACATTTTTAAACAAATTTATAACGATGTATTATGGAACTTTAAATTAATTAAGTCTGATATGGATTTAGTGTGTACTAAAGCAATTTAAATTTATTTGGGCAATTAAAGCCAAAATTATGAAAATAAATTAAAATTCTTATTAATATTCCGGCAACTATTTGAGGCAATCTCCATGATTATTTGTGTTAAGGCTGTTAAAATTGTTAAACTGTCATTTTATATAAAATTATAAGAAGAAACAATCAATGTAACACAGTAATTATCAAAGCTTTCGAAAGTTTCCCATATACATTAAAAGATACATGCTGCATTTTATTTCTGGAAGCATTACTAATATTTCAATAAAATACGTTACAAGCTTGGATCCTGTAATTGGCCATCGTAGTCGTTGTTGCAACTTATAAAAAGACATCTTGTTAGATCAACCTGTAAATCTACATATAATTATTAAACACCAAATTTAGCAACTTAGACTTATAGTTATTTTTATAAATAAATGTCATTGCAAAAATTTAATTTAAATATTTTCTGAAATTCTTCCGATTGTGAAACAATGCTATCCTCACAGGTATTGTTCCTATTCTTGATACATCAGGACGCTACTAATCAGTCTGGTGGGTATCATCAGCTGCTGACCCAGAACTACATTTCACGTTTCGACCCTTATTATCTGCTTACACCGTTCACTGGTGCTGATCGTCTTTGAACTCAGGACGTCTGTATATTGATTCTACGCTACATCTATTTGGCTGGCTGCTCCAGTAGTGTAGATATACATTGTTTCATATTACTTTCAATAATAAAGACGAGGCGGTAGGCTGGCTTGATTCGATGCAATGATAAATATTAATTATGCTATTAATTATTTATTAATTGATTGTTAATGGTTTTGTGACGATGTTAATATGTGTTCCGTGTTTTCAGATGATCCACTGACGAAGCTGTAACGCGTCGAAAGCTTTGATAATATATAATAACTATCCGAGAGTAATATGAAACAATGTATATCTACACAACTGAAGCAGACAGCCAAGTAGATGTAGCGTATAATCAAAATACAGACGTATTGAGTACAAAGACGATCAGCACCAGTGTACGGAGAAAACAGATATTAAGGGTGGAAAGGTGAAATGTAGATTCGGTCAGCAGCTGATGAGACCAACCCAGACTGATTAGTAGCGTCCTGCTGTATCAAGAAAAGAACAATACCTGTGAGGATAATATAGTGCCACAACAAAAAGAATGTCAGCTCAAAGATGCATTCAAGTTAAATTTTCTGAAATATCAAGAAGTCAAAAAATCTTACATTAGAAAACAAAATAATAGGTAAAAGAATAAGTTAATATACAAAATATAGCCTATACACGAAAAATATATCAAACAATGAATCTATATTTAGTGAGCTGCTTAAAGTGACGAGTATTCAAAAATTTAAATTTTGTCACGATATAGGAGTAATTTTAAATGCTTTAGTGACAAAATCAACCGCAAATGTGACGAGCTAAAATAATCATTCTTGTTAAAATTCAAAAGTTAATCAGATCAAAGGCCGGATTAGTTAATATATATTGCCAAAGCTTTCGACGCGGAACGGCTTCGACAGTGAATCGTCTGAAACATGGAACGCATATTAACATCGTCACAAAAACATTAACAATCAATTAATAAATAATTAAAAGCATAATTAATATTTATCATTGCATCGAATCAAGCCAGCCAACCGCCTTGTCTTTATTGTTGAGGCTCTTGTCGATATCTGCACCCTATATTAAGATTGCTCCATTCGTTTTCGTGACACAACGTTATCTGCTTTGTAGAGTACCTTTGCGCTGCACTTTGGTTGCTCATTTGGATGTTGTTGTGAATAATGTGGAGCCCATGTATTGCTGGCGTAAGAAGGCTCTGAAGGGGTTCGTGCTGCTCTTAAATGTTCCTTGAGTTGTTCAGAAACCGGACGTTTTTTTCCTGTAGCTAACCTTCTTACCTACAGCAGCGCACTTATCACAAAACATTTCATAAACTACATTACGTTAGCTGCACAATGAAACATTATGCTGTCTGCTTTTGTGATCAAAGATCGGACAGGCACTCGCGCACAGTGGCGGCTCTTCATAAAAGCGACTGCGAATTAGTCTCTTTTCTAAGTTTCTAGAATTCCCATAAACTATTCGGACATCACGATTGCATCGTCTCGCAAACCGATTCACCTTGCTTGTGAAAGCGTCCCTTATAAAAAGAATCATAAAGAAAAGCTGAGCTTTGTAGTTGTAGCTGTGTTCTGTTTGGGCCTTCCTTTTTCATATTTATAAGATCACTGTCTGTGGAGCCTCTTCCCTTAAACATCAAGTCGATCTTCCGGCACTTATTTCGGCTACTTCATTACTGCTAGTGCACATGCGAGCTGTTTGCAGCATGTTAAGGTAGATAGCTTTCTGATAAAGGAGGCGGCGTAGTAGCGACTCGATCGAGATAGGCAAATCAATTTTGCATCACACACTTAATGACTCAACTAACTACGTATGTTTGAAGAGCAACGGTAAGAAGACTTTTAATGAACGATGTTAGGAGATAAACAAAGTATGGTCTAGCATATGCGAGAAACGTGCAACTAATAATAAATTAACAATACAATGTGTACAGAGATTTCCAGTCATACCAGTACTATACAATATGATAAAAACACATAAATTAACAAATTCGCCTGTGACAAATGAGATTAACGCCTCGCTCTTAAAATGCAGACAGATCATCTCTGCTATAAAATTGTCCAGCATACAGGATTTCGGAAGTTATAAAAAGGCTTTGTACACCAGTTTTGGAACATGTGCGCAGCTATTTATCAAACACAACTGTTCTGCTACAGAACTTAAATTCAAAAGCTGATCTCGCTCAACAACGCATCACGACAATTGACTTTACATCACTTTATACAAATGTAGACAATGAGGCAGCAGTTCATTTTTTAGAAGCTATTCTACAGGATGTCGAACCCCAACAGTTTGGACTTAACCATGTATCGACGATATCGCGCACTTAGTAAGGACAATACTTAGGTGTGACAATTTTAGGTACGATAATCAATTCTATTTACAAATAAAGAGACTCTTAATGAGTAATTGTCTCGCCCCAATCTTGGCGATCGTGTATTTGGATAGACTTAAGAATACTTTTATCTATAATAATGAATTCCTCGAACAATTTGTCACACATTACTTTCGCTACATTGACGACGTGCTTATTGTGCATGCAGTGAATATATTCCGCCAAACGTTAATCGATATTTTAAACACAATTGACTGCAACCGTCGTTTGACCGCCGAATTAACGACTACCTGTGCTGATAGACACGTGCCATTCTTAAAAGTCTCGTTTGGACAAAACAACGTAAATGAATACGAGTGGAATCAGAAGCCTGCAAAGCTTAATCTTATGCTACATAAACGATCAGCCCAATCCTACAGTATGAAAATGACTATCTACCTTAACATGCAGCAAACAGCGCGCATGTGCACTAGCAGTAATGAAGTAGCCGAAGATAAGTGACGGAATATCGACTTGATGATTAAGCGAAAAGGCTACATGGATAGTGATCACTGTCCGTTGAAAGACCACAAAAGAAGACAGCATAATGTTTCATTGTGCTACCAACGTAATGTAGTTTATGAAATGTTTTGTGATAAGTGCGCTGCTGTAGGTAAGAAGGTTAGCTACAGGAAAAAAACGTCCGGTTTCTGAACAACTCAAGGAACATTTAAGAGCAGCACGAACCCCTTCAGAGCCTTCTTACGCCAGCAATACATGGGCTCCACATTATTCACAACAACATCCAAATGAGCAACCAAAGTGCAGCGCAAAGGTACTCTACAAAGCAGATAACGTTGTGTTACGAAAACGAATGGAGCAATCTTAATATAGGGTGCAGATAGCGACAAGAGCCTCAACAATAAAGACAAGGTGGTTGGCTGGCTTGATTCGATGCAATGATAAATATTAATTATGCTTTTAATTATTTATTAATTGATTGTTAATGTGTTTGTGACGATGTTAATATGCGTTCCATGTTTCAGACGATTCACTGTCGAAGCCGTTACGCGTCGAAAGCTTTGGCAATATATATAATAACTAACCCAGCCTTTGATCCGATTCACTTTTAAATTTTAACAAGAATGATTATTTTAAGAAGAGGCTACACGGACAATGATCACTGTCCGTGTAGCCTCTTCCGTTAAGCATCAAGTCGATCTTCCGTCACTTATCTTCGGCTACTTCATTACTGCTAGTGCACATGCGCGCTGTTTGCTGCATGTTAAGGTAGATAGTCATTTTCACACTGTAGGATTGGGCTGATCGTTTATGTAACATAAGATTAAGCTTTGCAGGCTTCTGATTCCACTCGTATTCATTTACGTTGTTTTGTCCAAACGAGACTTTTAAGAATGGCACGTGTCTATCAGCACAGGTAGTCGTTAATTCCGCGGTCAAACGACGGTTGCAGTCAATTGTGTTTAAAATATCGATTAACGTTTGGCGGAATATATTCACTGCATGCACAATAAGCACGTCGTCAATGTAGCGAAAGTAATGTGTGACAAATTGTTCGGGGAATTCATTATTATAGATAAAAGTATTCTTAAGTCTATCCAAATCCACGATCGCCAAGATTGGGGCGAGACAATTACCCATTAAGAGTCTCTTTATTTGTAAATAGAATTGATTATCGTACCTAAAATTGTCACACCTAAGTATTGTCCTTACTAAGTGCGCGATATCGTCGATACATGGTTAAGTCCAAACTGTTGGGGTTCGACATCCAGTAGAATAGCTTCTAAAAAATGAACTGCTGCCTCATTGTCTACATTTGTATAAAATGATGTAAAGTCAATTGTCGTGATGCGTTGTTGAGCGAGATCAGCTTTTGAATTTAAGTTCTGTAGCAGAACAGTTGTGTTTGATAAATAGCTGCGCACATGTTCCAAAACTGGGATACAAAGCCTTGTTATAACTTTAAAAATCCTGTATGCTGGACAATTTATAGCAGAGATGATCAGTCTGCATTTTAAGAGCGAGGCGTTAATCTCGTTTGTCACAGGCGAATTTGTTAATTTATGTGTTTTTATCATATTGTATAGTACTGGTATGACTGGAAATCTCTGTACACATTGTATTGTAATTTTATTATTAGTTGCACGTTTCTCACATATGCTAGACCATACTTTGTTTATCTCCTAACATCGTTAATTAAAAGTCTTCTTACCGTTGCTCTTCAAACATACGTAGTTAGTCGAGTCATTTAGTGTGTGATGCAAAATTGATTTGCCTATCTCGATCAAGTCGCTACTACGCCGCCTCCTTTATCAGAAAGCTATCTACTTTAACATGCTGCGAACAGCGCGCATGTGCACTAGCAGTAATGAAGTAGCCGAAATAAGTGCCGGAAAATCGACTTGATGTTTAAGGGAAGAGGCTCCACAGACAGTGATCTTATAAATATGAAAAAGGAAGGCCCAAACAGAACACAGCTACAACTACAAAGCTCAGCTTTTTTTATGATTCCTTTTATAAGGGACGCTTTCACAAGCAAGGTGAATCGGTTTGCGAGACGATGCAATCGTGATGTCCGAATAGTTTATGGGAATTCTAGAAACTTAGAAAAGAGACTAATTCGCAGTCGCTTTTATGAAGAGCCGCCACTGTGCGCGAGTGTCTGTTCGATCTTTGACCACAAAATCGGACAGCAAAATGTTTCATTGTGCAGCCAACGTAATGTAGTTTATGAAATGTTTTATGATAAGTGCGCTGCTGTAGGTAAGAAGGCTAGCTACAGGAGAAACACAACGTCCGGTTTCTGAACAACTCAAGGAACATTTAACAGCAGCACGAAACCCTTCAGCGCCTTCTTACGCCAGCAATACATTGGCCCCACATTATTCACAACAACATCCAAATGAGCAACCAAAGTGCAGCGCAAAGGTACTCTACAAAGCAGATAACGTTGACTCACGAAAACGAATGGAGTAATCTTAATATAGGGTGCAGATAGCGACAAGAGCTTCAACAATAAAGACAAGGCGGTGGGCTGGCTTGATTCGATGCAATGATAAATATTAATTATGCTTTTAATTATTTAGTAGGTTAATGTATTTTATTATTTAGTAGTTGATTGGCGTCTACAGATTCATTGGAAGGGACTGTCAGATGTGATCAATCTTGCAAGCCTTCTTACCACTTTGGCACCCTCCGCCTAAGACGTGAAATATTCACTGTTTCACCTTGCCTCAATGTCGATCAATGTATTCCTGAATTTCGAAAATCTCTTCGCTATTCTTCCTTCAAGTTGAGCACAAATAGTGGTGGTTTAAAAATCATTTACTAGAATATTCGTAGTCTACTTAATAAGTTAGATGAAATGAAATGTCTCTTTCAAGATATCGTACCAGATGTAGGTATTTTCACATAATCTTGGCTTAGCTCGTCAATAGCAGACGTAGATATATTCATTGAGGGATACAGCATAAGTAGAAGTGATAGAACAGGCAAGATTGGAGGAGGTGTTATCGCGTATATCTCTAATAGGCTTCAATTCCGAGTAATTGAAACTCTTAGTGATGCTATTAACCATAATGAAGCATTGTGTATTAGGCTATATTGTCAACACCCAATAACGGTATTGACTGTGTATCGTTCTCCAAGATTAAACACAGATAGCATAGCTGCTTTATTGGAGATAAGTAGTTATTGTGATAGATTTGTTGTACTCGGTGATTTCAACATGCCATCTGTCAATTGGGTTAATTACACTTCCAATGACTCGGATGTCGAGAGTTTGAAGCTACTTAGCTTAATAAACAGCTTGGCTCTTAAGCAACATGTCAGTCAGAGTACAAGATTTTCACAGGATTCACATTCACTTTTGGACTTATGCCTTACTGTACCATATGACATTCTCGATAGATTAAGCTATCTGGACCCAATAGGTCATTCAGATCATGTGGTCATTTCGATTGGTCTGAGCGATGTCTACTCACATGGCGTAAATCTAACGTCGTCTGTAAACCCATTCAGAACTGACTTTGCTCTAGTAAATAAATATCTCGTTAGGGTAAAGTGGTTGGATGCTTTTGATGTTGGCGTCGAATATTCATGGCAGTTTTTCAGGGATACTCTGTACCACCTCCTTAATCGTTTCTCACCTCTTCAGAGTAAACACTGTTTGACATCGATCTCACCGCCTTGGTTTAATAGCGACATAAAACATGCTTTAAAGATGAGACGTAAGGCCTTTAATGACTATCGTAAAGACAGAGCTAATTTTAGCACTTATAAGAAAAGGCGAAACCTCGTTACCTCCATGAAGCGAACTGGTAGGCGATCTTTCGAAAAACAGCTAAGTATAAACTGTCACCGTGATCCCCGCTCTTTCTTTAGGTATGTGACTGCTAAGCATACGCGATGTAAACCTATAAATTGCATACAACGTGACGATGGAAAATTCATAACTGATTCTTTGCAGATATCAAATATGTTTAGAAATCATTTCCATCCTTTGAATCTTGACCATAAGGATGTGACAATGGGTGATCCGTGTACATTTGAATCGCCCGGAGATGACACCAGAGACCTCTTCCGATGTGATGATGTTCTCTAAGAGCTTCGTAAACTTAAATGCAAAGCAGGTGCGGGTCCATATGGCTTACCGCCCGTATATCTGCGCAACATCGCTGACATAATATGTCATCCGCTTTACAATATTTTCTCTGCGTCTGTTGCTTTTGGCGTTGTTTCTTCTGATTGGCAGAATTCTATCATTTGTCCTATTTATGAAAAAGGGGATAGTTCGTCCATTGACAATTATAGGCCTATTAGTCTCACTTGCGTGTGTTGTCGTGTGCTAGAGAGATTGATTAAGCGACGAATAATAGAATATCTAAATAGATTTCAAATTTTGAACCCAGCACAGCATGGCTTCTGAAAAGGTTATTCCACGACTACTAATCTTGTACATTCACGTGAAAAGTGGTATCACTATAATGATCAAGGTATACCAGTTGATGTCATTTTCTTTGATTTCTCAAAGGCGTTCGACTCAGTTAATCACACGCGTCTTATTGAGAAGTTGGAGCACATTCATCTTGATAAGAGGATCATAACCTAGATTCGTGTATTCCTTTCCAACCGACAGTGTCGTACGAGTAAGTGAGTCGCTGTCGAGTCCATTTCCAGTGTTGTTAGGTGTTTTACAGGGAAGTGTATCGGGTCCCATCTTATTCAGTCTTTATATCAACGATTTTATACCAAATATCAGTTCATTCAGTTTATTATATGCAGATGATCTTAAAGTTTGGCGACTTATTATTTCCGATCTTGATAAACAGCATTTACAAAGCGACGTCGACGTAATATCCAATTGGTCTAAACGAAATCACTTGAGGATCAATTCCGCTAAATGTACATGTATGCGTATATCACGAAGATCATGTGATCATCTTGGAGGTGAGTACCAGTTTGGTTCAATTAGTATCAAAAAAACCCACTCATATAAAGATTTGGGAGTTTGGGTTTGTGCTGACTTATCCACTCGAAAGCATTCAGACTACGTGTGTTGCATCACAAAACGCTTAATAGGACATACTCGTCGAGTTCTGATAGGCATAGATCCGTTATGTTACCATACCTTAGCAAATGCGTTTTCTTTGAGCCATATCTTATACGCATCGCCAGCTTGTTATCCCGAAACTACTTATGAGCGTCGTGCATTGGAGAAAGTGTTCAGATCAACAACTAAATTAGTCTCAGGGCTGCATATTTATGGCTACGCGAAACGTCTCCAGATATTAAATATGCCTTGTCTGCGATATATCTGTGACAAGCGAGATCTCTCTCTTGTTTGGAAAATTCTGCATACTAAAGATCATCCACTGTCACATCTACTGCAACTGAGAGGTCAACCTTATCTTCGCGGACACCCCCTGATACTGAAAACAAAAAGGTACATGCATGCAGTTTCCTGCTTTGCCAAACGAGTCGTACGATCTTGGAATTCGCTTCAGAGTGCGACCGTTTTGTCGTCTACTGCTTCAAGTTTTCACACCCTACTGGATGATGACCCTTCCTTCTCAAGACAACGGTGGGATTTTTAATAGTTTATCTGATGAGGGAGGGACAAAACGACTCTTATTCTTCTTATTCTTTTTATTTTGTAAAGCAACTTGTAAAGAGTATCGGCTCAATTTGTTGTCAATTAATAATAATTGTTAATGTTTTTGTGACGATGTTAATATGCGTTCCATGTTTCAGACCATCCACTGTCGAAGCCGTTACGCGTCGAAAGCTTTGGCAATATATATAATACCATCATCAGAAAATCTAGAATAAAATAAACATAAAAGGTTAAATATAATGACAATATGTAACAGGTAATTAGTGAAATTATTTTGGGACTCAGAACACCTTAACTGTTCTAACGAATCCCTCGTCCTTCGCATTAGGATTAGGATTCATTTCTTTTATTGATAGAGATTCTAACAGCTGTAGATCTTCTTTACATGTATTTTGGAAAATGACGCTTGTGCTGTTGAAAATTTCTTGAAATGCAGGCACTCTTTTGTGTACATCTTCAAAGTGTTTTCGGATCACAAAATTGTATGTATGTTGACGAATTCGGTCTCGCAAGAGTTGAGTTGTGTAGCCTATATATGTGTTCCCGGCCTTACACCCGGGTTTAGATCAATTGAATTGAGACACAACTTTGCAGATTTCGTCCTTTGTTCGCTGGTTCCAAGTTGTGTATCATATGAACTTTCTGTATTTTGTGTGAGGCCAAATTACTTTATACTCGAATTTTTAAACTATCAGCACAACCTGCAATCAATCAATCATTTTTGTGTTAAATTGATTAATTTTTAATTAAAGCGATACTAATATTATATTATATTTTTTACTAATACAGTAAAAAATACCACTGTTTATATCAGCGACTACGAATGAAATATGACAACTCATATTTCTTTCGTAGTTGCTGGTATACATAGTGGTATGCTTTGCTTTTACTGTTTGCTTGAAAAGGACACTAATTTGAAGAAAGACGAATTCAATTCTACAAAATAATATATTCAAGATCTAAAGTATTATAGAACACATTTGATTGTATAGCATGTAATTCGTTGATGGGAAATTCTGAATTATTCTAAAAAAGCTGAAGGCAGAAAGAGAATAAAGTACGAGGGAATTCCAGCACTATGGATGGATTTCATTCCCTTAGCCATCGAAACCACTAATGCGACGGGCAAGGAAACATCTAACTTCCATTTGCTCAGCAAAAAGCTTCGCAGATTTGTAGACGACCCGCCTGCTCGCTCCTTCCGAATGCAACGCATACACAAATTGGCAATGGTGCATCAGTCCTGGCATCGCTTACAGAACATTGAATGCAATTGAACCCCTACATTACTAACACATAAAGTTATCCATTTTGCTTGCACATTATTTTGTAAAATCTATTTAGTAATTCTTTCTAAAAAATAATAATTTTATTTCCGATATGAAAATTATTTTTGTAGAAGCAAATAATTAAACTTATTAGAATAAAAGGTCGATATCTATGTATCAAAGAATTGAATGAAAATTATGTTAAATGTATTTAGGCATACTTATTTACATAATTTTACTTTGATGGCTGTATTCTCGTAAACGTTAACAATAATTGTAGTATTACAGAATATTATAAAATTTTACCGATTCTATATGAATAAAATACTTAAAGTAATTAAAGCACATTTTAAAAAATATTGCAAGGTAATCGAAATTAATACTGGTATAAAACACTATTTCAGTATTAATTCTACAAAAGAATTTTTAGAACAGACAAAAGGAATAAATTTTCAAAATATAAATACATACGATTTTAGTACGCTTTATACAAATCTAGATTTAGTAGATATTAAAGAAGCGTTAGTAAAATTAATTAACCTTATATTCGGAAAAAGATATACATATATATGTTATAATAATTATAACGCCTATCTAACAAAAATCTAAACCATCAAATAAATATAAATATATGGATAAAATTGAATTAATAGAATCCTAAAATATTTTGATAAATCAAAATTATTTAAAAGTAGGGACATCTATATTTAGACAAGTAAAAGGTGTTCCAATGGGTGGTAATAGTAGCCCAATTATAGCTGACTTGTTTTTAAGCTTTATAGAATATGAATTTGTTCATAACTGTGTAAAAACTAAATCTAAACAATATAAATATATGAAATATATGTTTCGATACATTGATGATATATGTGTATTTAATTCTAATAATTTTTATTCAATTAGTGAGAACATTTATCCAGAAAGCCTTATTCTTAACAAAACCAATATTAATGATAAAGAAGGTGTATATCTAGATATGAACATTAAATTAACATTAACTAAAACTACTATTAATTTATATCGTAAAGATGACATATTTAAATTTACAAGAAACATATTTTTGCATGAGCATTCATGCATACCATATAATATAAAATATAATACATTAAATAATGAAATTTTAAGAATTGCAACAATATGTAATGATATTGGCTTTCTTCAAAATCATTTAAATAATTTAATAGATACATATTTTAAACTAGGTTACTATAAAAATAACATCAAGCAGAAAATAGTAAAATATATAAATCAACACAATAATATAAAGAATAAATTTAAACTCTTAAGTGGCAAATTTTTATGGATGGATAATAAATAATATACTTTGTATTAGAATAAGATACTAGATAGCTTTATCAGAGGAAATACATCATTAGCATGTATTTGGCCCAGCTGATATGTTGGGTATATGAATTAGGGGCCGAAACCTAATAGCATAGCAGTTCCTCCTAATGACGTCTAATTCTTATTCTGATACAACGTCTGTTATTTATTACTCAATTCATAAAAATGACTTTTATTTTAAATTTAAATTTTTTATTTTTTATTTTTTATTTTTTTAACTTTATTTAAATTATAGAAAATCTAAAAACAATTATTAATTTTATTATTTAATTATTAAATTTTGATTTAGCATTATTATGTTTTGTTTATTTTCTAATTATATAACAATACGTAGACTCAGTTAGCTGATTTAATTTATTCTTTATATTTCTTTACAAATACTTAGTATTTGTCTGTATTCGATGTTTAATTTCGATGTTTCGTCAGTTTAATGTTTTGTGATTCTAAAAATCCACCTTCTAAAATATTCGCGATTGTAAAATCGAAACCTACATCAAATACACAAGTGTCCACATTTTGAAACAATCAATAAACTTAAAACGACTTAGATCAAAGAATTAGAGCAGGTACAGGTAATTGAGTCAACGTATATTCAATTATTTATAAATTAAAAATATTGATAAATATAGAATAATAAAATAATAAATAATTATAAATACATAACAGTTTTTATAGCAAAGATGTACCAGCGGAAACATCTAATAAAAAACTGCAACCCCAATTGCTTGGAGATTATCATTAGCAAGATCATATTACCTCAGAGCTATTAATATTTGCTCTAATAGTAATCTACTTACAAGTAAATTTCTATTGTTTCTATTAGATTTCAATTTTCTATTTCTATTATTTCTTTTTTCTATTTTTTGAAATAAAAACCATTAATTCAATGTATTTTTAAAAGACTTGGATAAAAGAATTAGAGCAGGAACAGGTAATTGAGTCAACGTATATTCAATTATTTATAAATTAAAAATATTGATAAAAATAAAATAATAAATAATTAAATAATTATAAATAAACAACAGTTTTTATAGCAAAGATGTACCAGCGGAAACACCTAATAAAAAACTGCAACCCCAGTTGCTTGGAGATTATCATTAGCAAGATCATATTACCTCAGAGCAATTAATATTTGCTCTAATAGTAATCTACCCACAAGTAAATTTCTATTGTATCTATTAGATTTCAATTTTCTATTTCAATTATTTCTTTTTTCTATTTTTTTTGAAAAAAAAAACCATAAATTCAATGTATTTTTAAAAGACTTGGATAAAAGAATTAGATCAGGTAATTGAGTCAACGTATATTCAATTATTTATAATTGAATATATTTATTTAATATATTTATTAAAATTCTGAGCAGCGCTCAGTTTGCATCACATTCATAAAAAAATAAATGGAAATCCTTTTTTTAAATAAAAAATTCTTACATCAAAAAGTAAGATATATAAAAATTCAACAAAAGATGTACTGAAATAGTTAACCTCTTCGTATAATGTCCATAATCGATAGCGTTAGACTAACTCCTCTTCGTTATCACCACTTTCAGATAGCGCCTGATCATCTAGAATATCTGAATCAACCGATCCACTGACAACTAGCCGGCCTTTTTCCGGTATCATCTGTTTGTTTATAGTGGGCGTGATTATTTGATCTGTTTCACAAAAGTCAGTTAATAATTCTGTTTCATAATTAAAACTTCCGTCCGATTCATGATTATCACTATCTGCGTTCGATATACTGTCAGCTAATTCCGAATCAGATAATGTATGTACGTCATGTGTCATATAATCGACGGTCTGTTTACTAATTTCGGTTTCTGGCTGTGAGTTTATAGGTAAAGATTCAGGATCATCAGCGTCGTTATTAGACGATGAATTGTCACATTGTTGCAGAAAGGTGTCAAAATGTGGCTTAATTTTGCTTGAAAGACTTCGGGGCTTTACTGTGATTGCAGAGCTCAATACTTTTAGTGTGAATTTTCCGTTTTCTTCTATAAGTACACGATCTCTGTAGGAACACAATTTATGAGTTCCTGTAAAAACTGACGTATCGACACTGGATCCTGGTATATTAGCTAGCGTGACAGATACTTCAGTTGTATTGTTAAATTCAATGTATCCAGGAGCGGACTGATCAATTGACGATGGAAGAGAGTCAACTGCCAGATCGAGTGCCTGGAAGGGGTTCATTCTTCGTGTAGGATTCTCCATTATGGGGTTAGCAATCCCGTAATACGGTCGGTTTAACATATCAATGCTAGATAATATAGCTTTTGAATTTCCTCTCATGAGTGCTATTGATATTCGTTGAAAGAGCCGTGCAGATGCGATGCTGTATGGTATAGATGATCGAATTGCTAAGTATCGAGCGATTCGTCTGATGATTTTCTCCCCATCCATATTCCAGCCACCGTAACACTCCAAGACTGCAGGTATGAAGTTATATCCCGCCTCAATCATTTTAGCACGGTATTTTCTATCTTTGACCGATGATGCGTACTGCGCAGCTGCGTAACCAGGCACATAAGCTGACTGGCGAAGAAAAGATTTCTGTAGTGGATGTGTTACCGCGAAGTCTATAGCATCTGAAGGATCCCTGTTTATCAGAATATCGGCTGGCCGTTCTTGAAAATTTTGAACAAGGTTGCGAACCTCGCAACCCACATGCATTCCTGCTGATTGTGCCGCCTGGAGAACGACGTCACGAATTCCATTATGACGCATTCATGGAAAACTACCGTAGTTGCAAGTTAGTGCATGGAAGCCCTCAGCATCTGCGTTTCGAAAACATCGACTACATCGGTAGTCACTTGGAGCAATTTGCAGGCCTAACCACATTCTTATAAGAATTGTAAATTCTTGGTCGGTAAGAGCTAGGCCGAGACTTCGATTTGGGGCGCATTGTAACCATGCATTCGCATGTGGCTGTGATACCGCTATTAGTCTGAACCTTGTCCGATCATCTCCAGTGTCTAATAGATTTTTACGCTTCTCTGAGTCGATTTTGAACGATATTTGATGTTGTCTTGTGGATAAAGCCTGTTGTTCCACTTCTGCTCCGTGTAGCGCAAGTATTTCATTCGCGTTTACAAATCCTGGAAATGTATTTGGATCCTGGTTCACAAACGCGGCCACTGTGCTGACGCTTGCTGCATAGACTGCCGCCCTGTGTTTGTTTGTACTCCTAAGACCCAGACCGCCCATTTTTAGTGGGAGCTCAACTTGATATCGTGTTCGCGCTGACAGTTGTATTGAAGCGATGATTTCCATCGCCCGTATCACAGCATTATCAAACTGCTTACAGAAAAGTTCGGTGCTTGCTGGATCTACATTCCTCATTAGGAATGCTATTCGTTGAGCGGAAGCACAGTGGCGCAATAGCAGGTAAGCCACATGAGCGTCTGGAAGCGACGCGACAAGCTCTGTGTCATTTACTAGGTTTGATAAGCAACTGTTTATGAGATATGCTTCTACAAACTCTTGCGAACCAATTGGGCATCCCAAAAGAGTAAAATCGCCGTCAGAATTGGTATGTGGAGAGTGAGTCCATTTTATCTGCGTTGAGATAATTGATTCTGTGTGGCCTATTAATTAGGTTTTTTGACAATTCATTGATAGTCCGATTTTTTCCAGCTCATTTGCAATCATGTTTAATGTGATAGCAACTGCCTTGGGTTCACCTCCAATTATTCCATCGTCTAAATACCACTTGTTAAAACCGATACCTGTAAACAAGTCGACTTTCCGAATAATCGGTTGGATTGCCAGTGCGAAAAGGAATGGGCCCAGAGGGTCCCCTTGCTGTACTACTTCTGACGATGTAAGGCTTTTTGCTGCTCCAAATGTAATTTTGATGGTTGCGAGTAGCACCACGGTCCGATAGAAAGTGCTTCAATGTCGACTGCGTCAATAAAGCATTGCCTGTCAACTTTATTAAAAGCGTTCGAAACATCCACTTTCGCCCATACCCAATTTTCCGAAATGTGCATCTGTTCGTACAATCGTCGAACCTGGTAAATTATTAAATCTGCGCCATTTGCCACAGCAACACCGACCTGTTGTGGTTGAAATATTTGAGTGTACTTATCGCGCATCTTCGTGCCAATACACTTTGCAGACACCCTCCTTAACAATTATCCTGCCGCTATTGGGCGTATACCTCCATTTGGTTTTTCTATAGCGATAAGATCTGCACCCGTAAAATATCAAGATATATCTACAGGAAGGTCACCGGCTGCCATATAATTTATCAGATGTGTCAGGCGGCTTAGAAGCTTTCCAGACTGGTCCGCTGTGATCATGTCTTGTAGGTGTTCGGCTCTTAAACACAGACAACCTGGTTACGATGCAGAGGGGAATGAGAAAATTGAATCACGAACGGTATCCGAATCGATGACAATACCGTGTTCTGCCGTTGGGATTTAGGTTATAATACCTTTACCAGGTGGGTGCAAATCTGTGAGCTTACGGTGTGTCTGTTCTGTGAACGGCGCTAGCCGTGACGAAGATTTTCGTTTCATTGCCTTGCCGTAGTTTCCCTGTCGCACAAGTTCGATTGTCATTGTCTTTGATTTGTCGTGTTTATGTCGGGTCGTTTGTTGAGCACAAACATGCGTGAGAAATAATTATAAATAAATAACAGATTTTATAGCAAAGATGGATCAACAGATATACCTAGAGCTTTTAATATTTGCTCTTATAGTAATCTACTTACAAGTGACATAAGGACATCAATTCAAAATTAATAAATTAATTATCCACTTTGCTTATGTCGAGAACCTCTTACCGTTCCAAATGAATTTTTTCCAATGTTAAAACAAAGAGCAGATATGAGAATATATATGCAGAGATTCCTTATATAAATGAAACAGCTAATGCCATACTCAAACAAATATTTATTCAAAATTGGAAAGAAAAAAGACTGATCCCGTTTACTTTCAACATAAATACTGAATTTAAATTAATCGCCACTCTATTAATAGATAATAAGATTATCTATTATCTAGATTAATTATCTAATTAATTAATCAAATTATTTAGTAATTAGATTTTGCCCTGAATTAATCAGTTAAAAATTATCTAATTGATTAATATCTAATTATCTAGTAATTAGATTTTCACTTGATTAATGAGTGCAAAACTGATGATATTTTTTCGCAATAATGTGCTTATAGAATCAGATTTCAATATGAATCGGATTATAATTATTATAGGAATCTATATAAATATATCATAGCAATTAAAATTAATAATGCATTATCTAATCTGATAATAAATGCATCAATTTTGTATCTAATCAGCGCAATCTATTCAGTAATTTCTAGAGAGAGCCAATTTTAATGATAAGGATTTTGTTAACAACGAAGCCAATTTTGAAATTATTTTCGTCATAAAATGGTAATGTTTTGCAATTGATGTATTTCAGTTTTACTATTTAAAAACGATCTTCCTAATGAGTATACGTATTTTATACTATTTATAAATTAAAATTGATTTCCCATTGTCAGAAAATTATGATCAATTTATGATAAAAACCATGTAATGGATTTACTATTTTCTTTACCATTTTTTAAACTGCTATGTTGGGTCGAGGACTTAAGGGTCGAAACCGGATAGCATAACAGTTCCTTCTGATTACCTCTAATCCTTTACCTGATACAACGTCTGTTAGTTATAAGTCAATTAATAAAAATGACGTTTATTTTAAATTTAAATTTTTTATTTTAACTCGATTTAAATTATAGAAAATCTAAATCAATTATTAATTTTATTATTTAATTATTAAATTTGATTTAGCATTATTATGTTTTGTTTATTTTATAATTATATTAAATACGTAGACTCAGTTAGCTGATTTGATTTCTACAATTCAAGTTTGTCATAATATCCTTGCCACATTACATTATTTTCGTCATAAAATGGTAATGTTTTGCAATTGATATATTTCAGTTTTACTATTTAAAAAACGATCTTCCTAACTGAGTATACATATTTATACGTATTTTATACTATTTATAAATTAAAATTGATTTCCCTGGTCTAAAAAAACACGATAAAAGTTATGATCAATTTATGATAAAAACCATATAATGGAGTTACTATTTTCTTTACAATTTTTTAAACTTGATAAAAATATAATAAAAAATGTTTCTTTCAATAACATAATAAGATTTTTTTAATACAAACATAAATCAGTCAAACATAAATAAGTTTATCTTCTTCATGAATATTCGAACTGAACTGTTTGTCTTCGGACTGCTACGGTCTTCCGTTCCATTTACGGCCTTAAATCCATAGAAATCTGAGCCCCCCCCCAAACCAGTTTAACCCATCGCCTTGCGACTGAACCACCCGGGGTCTTTCACCCACCGAAGAGTCCAGTCGGTGCGTAGTATGCAGGGTAAACGCGAGACGAGGATATTGAGAAACAACCTTAGTCTTTGTTCTGGGGGACGTCCTCTTAAAAAATAAAGACTAATCCCGAGATCGCCCAAGTACCCCAGAGACGCACTTGGGTTTTCTCTTTCAATGACAGATGTTGGACCCGTTTCAGGGCCCATCTAGCTTTCTTTAGGATACGTTTTAGTCTATCCGGATCAGCTTTCGCTATCCAGTTCACCGTAACGGTGAACCTCAGGTATTTTACTCGACTTGTGAAGGTGGGAAGGGGTTTAGAGGCAAATATGGAGGAGAGTGCAGAGAGTGCTAATCTCTTGAGTTTTTTTCCTTATCGCAGGGGCGCCATGAAATACAACCACCTGCGATTTGGAGGGGTTTAAACCAAGGTTGGATATGGACAGCTGTTCTTTTAATCTTGTAAAGAAACGGCTGATGTCAGAGACTACATCTTTGCACCTGCGTCCAGAGAACATTGCTGTGGTATCATCAGCATATACCACAAGATGTTGATAGCGTTTGAATTTTTGTATAGTTCAATAGAGCAGCAATATATAAGATTGAAGAAAGTGGGGAGCCTTGAGGCACACCCGTAATAGGGTAGAACTGACGTGCATCAAGGTCGTCTTTATAGAAGAATCGCTTGGTGTACAGCAATATTTCTGCCCTGTTAACAATTCTCGCAGGCAACCCGAGGGACATGAGAAAAGTGATAACAAAAGGAATGGAAATGCGGTCAAATGCAGCCGAAAAGTCAAGAAAGACAGCCACAGCAAGCTGATAACTATTATCTTGACAAAACTGTTGCACTTCACCTATTGCTGAATAGAGCGAGCGATCTTTTACGTACCTATGAAAACCTGGTGGGATTAAATTTCGCCTACTTAGATGGTCGCGGATTTTACGCGCAAGCGCTTTTTTGTAAATGGAGATGAGGGAGTTTTGAATTGAAATAGGCCGCAGATCTATATGACATGTAATCGACTTCTTTTTAAGTAAAATACTCGACGCCTACTATTGATGTTAGCAATGTCGGACGGGAAGGCTAATATCATTGTTATGGCGACTCCCTTTCTCTGACTGTCTGTCAAAAGCTAACAGACACGAGTGGAGAGTGGCGCATATGTTTTGGAGGTGCCCAGGAGTGGGCCCCAGGAGTTAAATATATCTGTAAAATATGTCCCTACTCCTAAAGTCACACCAAGGCAGGATTGGTTGGGGTAATTGAATAGCTCCATAATTGTGTAAGGATAGTGACTCCTACAAAACAATATTAAGGTATATTCTACCAATCCAACCTAATGCTCTATCCTTCCAACAGACAAACTTCTCTTTCTTGAATATCTTCCAGAAGGAAAACTGAGAAAGGGCTTATGCGAGAAATGCTTGCCTTATCCCTACTCAGCTGTAGCCTATATCTAGTGCTCCAGTATTCATTCGAAAGTGCTTGTCTGGCGGAAGTAGAGAGATTAGGAAAGTGTAGCATTTTAGCTAGGACCTTGAGTTTTGTCGGAGAGGGATTGTATATGCGACCTTTATAGGTAGTCGATAGTATGGCGGTAGCTTGCTAAGAGTGGTAGGTATTAAATTCGGTTAAACTCTCATTCTCAATTCAGGGGAAGAGTTAGATAGCTGCCTGAAAGAATGCCATCCTGATGGGATCAAAGTGGAACCTTCTCCTCAGCAACGTATCTTCCTCTAACCGCCAACGAATTAGGTCATGAGAGGTGTGTTGAAGTTGGCGCGACTGCTCAGTACAGAAGGGTTTCTACAACCACTTCTTATGTAGCAGTAATATATCTAGGAGTAAATTAGTAGTTGAGCAATGAAAGGTGGGGGTAGTGGTTTGTGAATAAGATAGTCGTTCATGGCTTTGCGGCTTGCTGCATTAATCCAACGACCATTTCTGTCGTTGAAGTCACCAAGTAACATGTCATAGCCACTACCAATATACGATCCAGAAGGTCAAGGTTCTTGTGAATTTCTCGTGGCCGTATATAAATATTGGCAATGCTGATGCGTTTACCGTTCTTACGAAGTGATATAGCTAAACAAGATAGGGCAGGACAAGAATAGTTAAGAAGGAGGGAAGATCTTAAGGAGCATTTAACTAAGGTTAAAAAACCTTGATATGAAGAGGAGTGAGAAGGGGTTATATACGGAGTGAAGTGGGTGTATATATGCTTAGGGATAAATCGAGTAATGTCCTGAGGGATACGGATAGACCGCGTCTCCTAAAGGACTATAACATATGCATCTCCACCAGATAAAAGGCTAAGGACAGAAGCACCTCCTGAATTCCACTAAAGTATATTCAGTGAAAAAGGCTCGTATTTACTCACCATTGTGTTAGATTAGTTGGACAGGGTAGCCAAACTAGACAGCTAGGTTCGGGAAGGTTGCTCTTCCAACCACCAGGGTCGGAAACCCCAGGGCAATATCTTCATTTCCAAGGTTTGAGGCGCTGCCTTTCTCCATCAGTAGTTTTCCGACTTTTAGAGGGGGAACTGTCCGAGCTGACGCCCCTCTTTTCTTGGAATGTGGCTCTGAATGGCCGGTACGCCCAGCAAGGCCGATACCAGGGGCGCAATCATAATCTGTATTTGCGCTAAAATAAATCTTTTATTGGAATCGATATGTTGTATTATGTCTTTATCAGACATTATATTAGACGATGAGGCCACAGCAGAAAAACCAGTAGGAGGACTCGGAGTTTGTGAAGGATCGGTGAAGGAACGCTGGTAAGTTTTAAAATACTTACAACGCCAAACCACGCCGGGTGGTCTCCACATCAATTACTGCAGACTGAGTGAGTCGTGCATTTCGTCCCTACAAGCAGACTATTGCATGAGTCGGACCCACACACACCGCATATTCTCTTGGATGTACAGGACGTTCCCCAGTGCCCCCACTAATGGCATGCATTGCAATGGGGGTACGTCCAATTGTCTTGTTCTATTATTGAGAATCTTAGGTTGTATCGCAGGAAGGGATTTGATGCCGTTTTAGATAGTATAAGTGCCTGATTAATGTTCGCAGTGCCGACCGCAACTGGAATTTCCTCCCCAGACTTGGACTTGACGGTCCGTACAGATGAAAGTTCAAATGTCTTTTTAGTGAACACAAATCCTTCTCCTCAAGCAGACGGGGAAAATTCGAAATTTTCAGCGTAACCTGGATAGGCTTCAATTGTATGGAACCCAAATGGGTTAGATTTTTAGAGAAATACGAGTCATATTGGTTCATCATATCAGTGATTACAAATGAAATCTTGATGGTGGTCTCGTACATTCTTACTGAGTTAAAGGCGACTTTATTACAGTACAGTTTTACGAAATCTCTCAGAAAATAATTGAAAATTTTTTTCTTTCCATAGGCATCGTGAATGATATTATAGCCAAATTTTGTAGTTTAGGTTTGGGGGAGTACCCCCGCATCTTTTGAAAAAATTGGTGGCAATTCACTTACCTTACGTCTTTATTTACGTTAGAACATGGCATTACCATACCTTTTTCAGCAAAATTCGCAGCAAAAACGCTATTGTTTGGTAGCTCCGACGATACCTCTAACGAAATGTTTAAGTGAAAGTCGGTTGCCAAAATGGAAGCCTAGGAAAACGAGATTGTAAACGATAGGGAGAATTGTAGAATTAAATAATACAGAGGGAGGTTCTAAACCGAAGCGTCGAGGAAGGATCCACATTATTTTGGATTTATTAGGATTCAGAGTAAGACGAAGAGTTGAAAGATAATTGAAAATTGAGTCAAGACAGTTGGAAGCAGAAACACTAAGATTATGTATGCGATAAGCAGGTGCATGAGCATAGATGAGAATGTAATCAGCATATTGCATAACATAAAAATTAAATGCATGAGAGATAGAAGACGAATCACCGAGAAGAAGAAAGGAAAGCAAATGGCCTAATACGGAGCCTTGTGGAACACCGGCCGGAATGGAAGAAGGATGGGAAAGAGAAGAGTTAGAACAAACGCAAAAAGTACGGTTTGATAGATATGAAGAAAACCAAGCCACAGTGTGTAAAGAGAAGCCATAATCATGATGAAGACGATGGAGAAGAATCGAGTGATCGACGATGTCAAAAGCAGATGATAGATCAAAAAACTATGACACTGTATATTTTTGATCACGCGAGATGAGTAAGTCGTTATAAACTTTAAGACAGCCAATTTTAGTATAGTGATTAGAGCAAAAAGCAGCTTGGAAGGGATGAAACAAGTTGGAGGAAAATATATATGCATTAACTTGCTTGAGAACAAGATGCTCAAAAAGTTGGGATAGAGTTGGTTGAAGTGAGATAGGACGGTACGAAGATGGTAGTGAGGGGTCAAAAGATTGCTTTTTGAGGAGAGGACGAACAGTGGCGCATTTCCACTTGGAAGGAAATGTGCGGCTACCGATGGACAAGTTGAGCAATGTGGTTAGGAAGGGTGATATAGATGAGCAGATATTTTTAAGCAAGTGAGTGGGAATTGTGCCAGAAGGAGATGTTTTATTTAGTAATGACAGAAGAACCAAAAAAACTTCATCAGACGAAACGAGAAGAAAGTGGAATAGCTATGGGAGGGAAGTATTTAAAGATAAGAGAGGATACAAGGGACATATGGGTAGAAGAGAAAGTAAATGATATAGCTTAGATCGTAGATAAGAAGAAAATTCTTAGGATTTATGTTACACAGGGTAGATGATCTTGAAAGAATTGAGTTTAAGATTTCCCAATGAGATTTAGAGTTGGAAGACGACTCGAGTTGATTTTAGCGAAAGAGAGTACGCTTAATACGCATAAGAATAAAATGGGAAAGGCGAAGAGAAAGATAGGAAACACGGACATTTGTAGTAAGAGAGTTTGGAGAACGATTAAGAAAATGACTAATCAAACGAAAAGTGTAACGGATTCGACGCTTAGAAAGGCAACAGTAGGAATCGAACCAGGGTGCATGGCGCAAGCGCTGAAAACGTCGGGGTCAACGAATAGGCAGAATGCGATTGAGGATCGACGTAAGTTCAGAATCAAAGAGAATGCATAGATCATCGGAAGAAAGATGGTAAAGTGGAAGCGGAATGAGTGAAGAATTGAGTAAGGCAGAACAGAGAATAATGACATTGAGAACTTACCAAGGTCGACTTGGAGTAGCTGAGGTTGGAGGCGGAGAACGAGAATGGGGATGGGGACGAGTAAGAGTGATGAGGAAATGATCGGATAAACCAGGATAAGTAATTGACAAGGAGGTATAGTCATGGAAACAATTGGGAACAGCAATGATGTCGAGAACACCGCCAAGAATATGAGTGGGGCTTGTTGAAAGTAATTTATAGGTCAAATCATAAAAATATTAGTTAGAATGATAGAGTCAGAGTCAGCTGAACGATCAAGACGAATGTTAAAGTCATCGAGAACAAAAGAAGGATTATAAGACAATGAACAGTGAGAAAGAAGATCTGTAAAATCGCTAAAGAACATACGTGAGGGGATGGCTAAGCCTTGACGGTATGTAATCACAGATTTTATAGGGAAAGGAGTTTAAAATCTACATATGAGTGATTCGAACGAAATATAACGGATGTTAGTGTTTATTTTACACAGAGACGTTGAGTGACGAACAATGACAACAATACCGCCATGGTTAGAAGCAGTAGGTATGGGAGAGACAATTGGACGAGCTGATTCAATTAGAGAACAAGAACGAAATAGACGGCGAATAGCAAGATCGTCAGAGTCAGAGTGCCATGATTCGTTTATGAAGAATGGAGCGATTGTTGAATAGACTAAGGCGAAAAGTATGCTCAGGAGCGAGATCGACTAGCGAAGAAGACAAGGTAAAGATGGGACACCATCGAATTTTTGGCCTCGTGTGTACGACGTGAAAATTTACGTTGATTCGACGGATTGATAAGGATAACTTGCCCTTTGTTTCACGTCGATATTTCTCAATGCGAGCAAAATTGAGTTAGAAAATTGAGTTAGTCAAAATTGAGATAGAAACGACAAGTATATGAAATGGTAACAAGTTTATAACGGTGGGAGAATACCAAGGAATTATGTGAACTATGTCGGAAAACGATTTTTAGGAGTGGAGGTCTGAGATGGTTGGATTTGGTGGATTTGTTTAAACGGATAAAAGATACAAGAGCAATATTATTGAAAAGGGATAAAATAAACCGGTTGTAAACGGTTTATTTTGATACACCATGCGGTAAGATACTTTAACTTGAACAAGGGTTTATACGTCACAATATTTACAATCGGATCCAACTTCCAAACTTGTATAACGATCATTGCATTCCGATGTGGAAGATGCTTAATCAGCAACGGGTATTTGAGATCGAGCTTTTCTAGACATGATCTTTTATCGAGAAATTAAGCTCAAACCGCGAGGGTGGCAAGCGGAACTGACAGGAAAAATCAGGAACAAACAGGAAAAATCTGAAACTGACAGGAAAAATCTGGAACTGACAGGAAAAATTGTCTATTTAATTTTTTTATCTCCTTAATTTTTTCCTTGTAAAGAATAATTATTATTGATAATATATAATAATATCAAAAATGTGAGAAAAATTATATTAGCGTTTGAAAAATTTATAAATCTTATATTCGGAAAAATATATAACACCTATTTAACAAAAATTAAACCATCAAGTAAATATAGATATATGGATAAAATTAAATTAGTAGACCTTTAAATATTTTGATAAATCTAAATTATTTAAAAGTAGGGACAAATAAAGAATGTTCCAATGGGAGGTAATAGTAGCCCAATTATAGCTGACTTATTTTTTAGCTTTATAGAATATGAATCTGTTCATAACAGTTTAATAAATAAATCTAAATTATATAAAGCTCTAAAATACGTTTCGATATATTGATGATATTGTGTATTATTAAACTCTAACAATTTTTATTCAATAAGCGAACAAATTTATCCACGTAGCCTCATTCTTAATAAAACAAATATTAATGATAAAGAAGGTGTATATCTAGATATGAACATTAAATTAACATTAACTAAAATTACTATTAATTTACATCGTAAAGATGACATATTTAAATTTACAATAAACATTTTTGCATGAGCATTCATCCATACCATATAATATAAAATATAATACATTAAATAATGAAATTTTAAGAATTACGTCAATATGTAATGATATTGGCTTTCTTCAAAATCATTTAAATAATTTAATAGATGCATATTTTAAACCAGGTTACTATAAAAATATCATAAAACAGAAAATAGTAAAATACATAAAAATCAGCACAATAATATTAAAAATAAATTAAAAATCTTAGGATAATAAAAAGCAATTTTTAAAATCAAATTAAAGAAATTTAAAGAAAAAGGTGTTCATTTCCAACATTTGTCGTGCTGTCTTTATAACTTCATGCCGGGCAGACGTTTCTTTATACGGAAATAACACGCTACTACTCATCACGGAAGCAGCATTTACAACCCTCCTCCGCTCATGATCTTCATTATGCATGCTGCATTTCCCCGCTCAACGGCTATGTTGATCCGTTGGAACAGGAAAGCAAGGGCTAGAGGTTCGAAAGTTGCGCGTATTAATCGTGTGCCGAGTTCATGAAGGAACGTGAGAGACACTGAACTGATCACTTCAATGATTTTAACTGCTACTGATATGAACATATATTGGCGGCTGTCGATGTTAGCATATTTGTGCACCTTTTTAGTTTCGGCGTACTTTGCCATACTAGCCGCGCTATATACCGAACTGCAAACGTTGCTGGGTGCTGTGGTATCCAAATAAGTCAAGTCTCACAGTAGCAGTCTACCTGACGACAAGGGAATAAGAGTTCCACCGTCAGGTCGTCTGCCTTAAACCCTGCAGAATCCTGTAGGCTACAAACGCGAAAGGAAGCCAGCGGACGTCAATGCCTTATTTAGTAGATTGTTAGCGTCGGCATGACGGGAATGGCATACTTTGATCGGCAACATTCCAGCCCGTGAGTCAACACGTTATCAACTTTCTTTCCACGGATGCACCGATACGGAGCACAAAACCGGATTCCCAATCGTATTGCGACGGCGACTGTGATATTAGTGTCAACCAAACAAGTGCATATTGAGCTAACGAGAATGGCCTTCAGGAAATCACCAGCATGATCGCTACTCACTGCTAGCAGCCTGGCGCGGGACTCGGTAGTGTTCGCTGAGTTCATAAGATTCGCTTGTTTGTCCGAGTAAATAGGATCTATTCAATGTTTCTGGTGTTTTTTAACCACTTGATACTCCAACCCGGTAAACGCGGACCATTCAAAAGCTGCGCCAACGAAGTCTTCACTTGCCCCGAAATCATAGTCTGATAATCTGGCATCGCCCAGGATTTAAGATACAAGTTGTTGGGATCCCGAAACCGAGGAACTGAAAGCTGGAATGGACATGTCCGTGCATGCAGAGATGCCCAATCCAGCAATATTAACCAGTAGAGAATACTGGAGCCATGCAGAATCGTCGATACGTAAGTTGTGGATGCCCTGCACAGTCTCGCGAAGCACCACGTCGTACTACCCACATACATTGCTTCGGAAGCAAGGTGCGCATCGGAGTAGATAATTTAATCGTGGGATGTTGAATGCGTTTCGTAGCAGGAAAATAGCGTCGTGTCTGGACAATTTCACCAGGCGAGAGCGGAGCTGTTGCAGCTTACGAATAAATTCTTCCAAAGCATAAGCAAATGAGGTTACATCTCTAATCGGGGCGCGCGAGAGAGTAGCGTTGCTTGGAGCAACTATCCTGGCGTCCGGTAACCGACAGGAAAGCCTCTGAATCACGTTAGGGTATGTAGATATGACTTATAATTTCGCCGGATTCAGGCGGAGACTAACCAACGCCGCGGAGTGATTGATAAAATCTAAGTTGTAATATGATTTTGTAATATGCAACGCGGACAAAGGAAATAAAGTGGTGGTATGTGATCGACATGACTACAACTCGGAGGCACATAGACAGTTGAATTCAGCTGCATATTTGGAGATTACAGAGGAAGAGCACAACCGCATCGCAGCACTGGTGACCGAAACAATCAAGGCATATTTCCCATGTAAAGAGGAATGCGACAAACTGTGAGTTCAAAACCCAAAGCCAGGGAAATTTTATATGCTGCCAAAGATACACAAGGGCATCAATCCGATACCAGGACGCCCGAGTATCAGTAATTGTTGCACGGCTACATAAAATTTGTCGAGATGATTACAGATCAGTTATATTCGATACTAAAGACAATGCCCTCGTTCATTTCGAGAACAGACCATACAGGTGTATCTGTATCCTACAGGTACACCTGTAGGTCTATCCTATAGGGTACACCTGTAGGTGTACCCTGTAGGTGTAATCTGTAGGTGTACCCTGTAGGACCCAAGATAAACATATCATGCAGGACTGTTTAGTCGCAACTATGGATGTGGTCTCTTTGTTCACCTCCATAGACACCCAAAACGGTATAGGAGTGATCCGACATATGACCACTTAGGAAAATTGGACGCCCAAGCAAATTAACGATGTATGCGATCTCCAGACTGTGATTCTGAACTCGAATACATTTAAGTTTGAGAATCGATTGTACAAACAGATCACCTGTACGGCAATGGGTACACCTGTAGGACCCACTTACGCCGGCCTCTACGTAGGGTACATTGCAGAACACTTCTGGATGAGTCAATATCATCAAGTTATTATATAGAAAAGGTTCGTGGATGACGTTTTTATAGCCTGGTCCGGATAGCTAAAGCATCTGGAGAGCCTCACGGCAGAACTTAATCAACGAGCAAACTTCAATTCACGATAAATTGTCCGTTGAATCAACAAGTACCATTTCTGGACATCTTGATCTACCGTAATGCTTATAACGCATGGGAAACACGAAGCTATGAGAAGTTTGAAGGAATGAAATCATACGTGCACGCAAGTAGTGGTCACAGCGCAACTGTAAAAAGAATGATTATATGCAACGAAGCGTTTTGGATGAAAAAACTTTGTTCTCTCACCTCAGAATTTGAGCAAAGCCTAACCAGTCTGTACACCCGTTTTAAAAAGAGTAGTTACTTACATCGACAGATTGAAACCCAGTTCAACCACGTACGACAAATCGACAGACGCATATTACTAGAACATTCTGTTAACAGGGATTCAATCCCAAATGAATTCGACGCCGTATTCTCGTATATCCTGACATTTGACTATCTGCAGAAACTGTTCGACAAAACCATTCAGCAACTTGATCCCGATTTGAAAATGAAGATCAAGCGACCACGTGTATGTTTCAGAAATACGGACAACCTCTTAAGCCTGATGAAGAAAACTCCCAGGATCAATAACTACAAGGAACGTGGAAGTAAGCATCGTGGAGACAGCCGATGTGCAAACTGTTCGGATATGATAAACACGGCTTAATTTAAAAGCATGGCGACAGGTTTAGCATATAAGATCCACGGTCAGTATACATGTAAATCAGACTGCGTCATCTACGACCATTTTTGCCTAGACTACCCAGCCCAGTATATTGGTCAGACTAGCACGAAATACAGCGTAAGGGCCAACAACCGCCGTAAGGATATACGCACCAAACGATCGGGAGCAGACAGCGCTGTGGCTCATTTGGTCGAGAATCCAGATCATCGAATGAATCTACATTCATTATCGACGATCCAATAAAATATAATTTCAAACGCAAGCGTCATGAAAAATACTGGATCGATCAGTTGATGACATATAAGTCATTAAATACTAATGACCACCCTTTCAACGAACTATAAAAGCATGGTGATAGAATAAAAATCTAAATTCTTCCGGAGCCAGAATGGTCACACGTCAGCTTTTTAAAATATATAGTTTCTGTAAACTAGCGAATCTTGAAAATTGTACTGTAGCACTTTAAAAGGATCTATCGAAAGGTCCGAAACGTTTGCCAAGATAAAACTTGCTTTTAGTTCTGGTTCCAACAATTACTTGAAAATATTTGTTCCAGTCTTAAAATGACCCCAGAGCGCGGTTCAGCTACAATCACAGTGATATATATCACTATGTTTTCTCTATGTAGTGCAGTTTAACCATGCATCATGCACTAATCTTTTTTTTAATAGAAATGCTGTTTTACAAGAACACATTACACATTCAAGTGTAAAATTATATAAATTTACTGGTGTTTATGTATTGTTGTATGGAAAACAGTGATTTATTTATGAGTACACCGGTATGTCCCGACCCAAGTGTAACGATTATTTCAATTCATTTTCTAATTGTTGCAACATAAATGCCTAAATTATATAATTTTAATATTAAAACAATAAGTATTTGTGCATATTATGTGATGAATCACGTCCAACCAACTTTTCAATTATTTATTATTTTAGCTAATACTACATATCATTCAAACTTTTTTAATCATTGTTTCATCCCAAGGAGATGATTATGAACTTGATATCTACAATAGAGTGCAAAAGTGGGCTGAAAAAATAAAGTTGTTTCATCTTGATCCAGAAGGTAATTTTTTATATACAATTTCAAAACTAACTTGAATTTCTCAATTGTTTAGTGTGCCTTAAGGTAAGATTTATTTACTGTTTTTGAAACAACAACGTAAAAATAATCCTATAAATACTTTAGTCCAATAGCAAACAGATGGCAGAAACGCTTATTCTAGCCAGAACACTACATTTTCCAAGGAACGCATCGATAACATTTACACAGCTTACAGAACTTAAGCTGTTAGTGTTGCTAGATCGAACATCTAACGTACTCTATTTTTTAAATAAACAAGGGTTCGTAACAAGTAAGCACGATTGTTCTCCGCATAGGCCATGGAGAATATCAACCAGGATGTACAATAAAAATATGATCATACTTGACAAAGACCAGAAAACTATATTGCGCTATCAAATAACACAAAATTCTAAAAATAATCACTACACGGTTAGCCTGAAGAATGCTGTAAAACTGGCTACCAATGAAACTATTGTATTTATACATATGACAATTTTCGGCCCAGCCGCAGTAACAAACAACTTGATCACAACATTTAGGTTTGACATTGATACCGGTAAATTATTACAAAAGGTGGAAATAGAAAACAATCTACCACCAGGCGAACTAAGATTTGTTGGATTCGTTAACGATAAATATCAACATAATGTTAGATTTGGATCAGCAGCACTTTACGAATTTAAACATGAATCTAAACACCTATTGGCTTTGATATTTTTTACACAACGTCTTTTAATTCGCTGGATTTGTTCTATCGACTGGGAAGGTGAATCCCATGAGGACATGGAAATATTTGAATTAACGCATAGCTATAAATTATGGATCCCAGTAACTAAAAGACCAGCAATAGCAGTAAGTTCAAAATGGATATTTAGGGAGGCGGGTTCAAAGAAACATTTCACGTCGATTAAAAATAATAACTACACTCTAAACAAGACTTAAGCAATGTTGGATTAATGACTAGCAAGTGTAAATGCACTGTCTGCTTTTCTTGCTATGATAATAATTAATTTAAATTAATATTAGATTTTAAAAAAGGATGTTTCCAACTGTTATTCGAATGATTCATAGGCGAGAAGACATGTTTATTAATCTAATTCGTTCCCAACATCTCAGTAACGCATGGCTCACTATTTTTAAGAAAAACGATTGTAATTTGTAAATAACACTTTCAGAATCAAAACGTTTACTAATTACAGTTGTTATTTACTGATTTTAATTCTTATTTTAACTTATCACTATTTCAATTAATTACGATTATTTGAAAATGGTGAGCCTGTGCGTCACCAAAATATTGGAAACAAATTTGAATCATTCTCGACTTTAAATCATTTTAATATTTAATCATATATTCGATTTAATAAATGCGATCAAGAATTAAGCATGAGTCATCAAAACCGAGTACATTGCCTTTATATTTCACTCAATATATACTTGAGAATATTCCTGGATCACTAATGCAATTATTGCAATAAAAGCATCCGGCTACTTTGCCTTTTCGGCACATTTTACTTTTCAGTAAGGAACAAGTTGAAATGCCAAATATATTGTTGAAACCTAAATACTTTTATATACATTTTATACAGTGATGACAAATACATGCATTTTGAATACTTTAATATATTATTATAAATATATCTGATTGATTATATATCATGTGATATTTACTCAATGGTGTAGTTATTTTATGTGTGAGTTATATGTGAGTTTAATGGTGTATTTAAATTAGAAGAAAGATGGCAAAACCAACGCAAAATTTATTTAATTGAATATTTCGATGCCTAGCTAGCATCATCCTCAGCAATCTGAAATGAAGGCACAAAAGTGTACACGTCAACATAAAAAAGAAAAAAAATGTCAAAACAAGGAAAACGAGCGATAATATCGTCAACCCTGCTATGTAATACCACCCAACATGAGATGATATTCATCCTTCTCATTTAACTTCGGCTTGAGATCGCGGATGAACAGTGCTTCAAGAATCTGTCGTTGGAAGGTTTGTTGTCGATGAGCAAGGACTTTAACTTCATCAAAATTAATTGTGTGTCCGCTTAAAAGGGAATGTTAAGCAACATCAGAGTGAGCCGCCGTATGCAGAGCAGCGTGATGTTCTTTTATTCTTGTCTTTAACATTCGACCGGTTTAACCTACATAAAATTCCACACAATCGCAACAATCAATTCTATAAACCAATCCTTTCTTAATAACGCGTTTACACCAACTTCTCAAATTGCTAATTGTTATTTGTTTCCCTTCGTTAATGGTCAAGTCAATTAGAAGGTGTGACTTACAATTTAACTTCTCATTTAACTTCGAAGTTAAATGAGAAGGATGGATATCATCTCATGTTGGATGGTATTACATAGCATAAATTGTAGCTTGAAAGCGGATGAATTACGGATTACTAATGATGAATTCAAGAAACGGTCGTCACGGATTGTGCACGCTGATGACAATGTGTTCCAGTGTTGAATAGTCAGCTGAAATGTTGTTTTGTAATAAGAGGTAAGAGAACAAATCTATTTTGGTAATATTCAACTTGGATTGCATAACTTAACGACTGAGTTTGGGGAGGTTTTGGTTTGATTAACGTGTGTTGGATACGATAAGAGAAATTTCCGAGATAACTCTTGAGCATGAATAGAAGCAAATACGAGATTGATGTTGCTGTATCTATTATGGATGTAGTAGGTATCAACCGATGAAGATTATTGAATTGATATTCCAGATGTGCAATAACGAGGAGATAAGTTTAAACTTTTGGGTATTATGTTAGGAATAATGAGCTTAAGAGTCACATGTAATTATAACTGGTCGGCGTAGACTTATCTGTATATTTGGGTCTACTAATATATTAGTAAACCTCGTAATATACTAGGAGGTCTACTAATCTTGTAGGATTGCATGAATTTCGATGCAATGAAAGCCAAGGATGTTGATAGGAGTACATGATAGTGTTTCAGTTAGCACAATTACATTGAAGGATGAGAGGAACAATGCGATTTAGAGAGATAGTAAGTATTTAATTCCTTCAACATTGTAGTTGAGGATTCGCATGGTATATTTACATGAGGTAGGTGTTAAACCCCAAATGTGCTTAGGATGACGAGTGGAATATACAAGGTTTGGTGATGAACGGACTGAGAAATAAAGTATGAATATTTAAGTGATTTTTAATAATGTTTGGATACATAGAGATTGTAATTGTTTGCGTGTGATTATATTTTACTTTAGTGGGCGTGGATTAATTATTTGACTGCAAGTTGTGCATTGACAGTCATTCAGATGAACTTAATAGTGTATTTTCAGACAGTGATACTACGTGTCTGTCTTATAACGCAGTGCTTTTGGGATTGTTATCTTGAGTGGTGAGTCAGAGTTGGCTGAATTAAAGTTCATTTATCTATCTTCTTTTATACAATCATAGTTGACATATACATGCGTGCGGGAGGGGTTTGATCTTAGCTTTGTGACAGCTTGAATAACCCTTTGAACTATAGATGGGGTCATAAGGAGGCGCTTTTGGTTTTAAATGGTATTCGTCTATATTTGTCGTTGCAAACCTCCTCAGGACCAAGTCAGAGTTCGCGCAGTAAAGGAGGAACCTCTGCTTCATTATTTCCTGATGGTAAGCCTCTCATAATTACAATTTTTGAACGCCAAGAATCTACTTTATGAAATTAGAGGATCGGAAGAGCCTTTATCATACATTAAGGTAGTGGATGTAGATTGTAACGATCTAATGAATTATTGTCGTTGTGTCAAATAATAAATTTGATATATTAATAATAAATTTGCTATAATATCAAATTTTGCGATTTGTTTGAAAGTTTTTAAGGCGACATTATCAATGATGGAGGGTGTTAAAAGTGATTAAGAGGATTCGTTTCGAATTTTGTTGCGGAGTACTTAAATTTCATTTTTTAGTTGAGAAATGCTTTAAGTAAGTGGTTGACTATGAATGTTGACATTTATTTCGGCAATCTTTAAGTTGATGTCCGTAAAATCAATTTGCAACAAGGAAAAATTGTTTAAAGTTTTATCTACGATGTGGCACAAAAGCAGCAGTACCCTTTTTGTTCTAGAAAACCTGTAGGGATTTGTTTTAACAGCCAAATCAGAATATCGGCATGACAGTTGAGCGTAGCACATTGTATCTCATGGACTACACCGTATTCACATATGTAGTCGTGATTCTGTATTAAAATATAATATGATGACGCGGTTACTGTGTTGTTTGAATGTTGAGACAGATAGGTGGCTTATAGTTGATCGCGATTTATGTATTGTGAGGCAATGCAGTTTGATAAAGAACGCACCGAGTGTCAGCAAGCACAGCCCGTACATTAAAAAATTATAACAGTAATCTTTTAATAAATTATAAGACTAATTAGAAATTAAATGTCTGTTAATTTTACTCTATCGTTGATAGACAGCAGTAGGTTAATGAATTGCTTAGAATAATTGTAAAAATATACAAATGTGATTGCTTCACAAAGAAGATAACGATATATTATCAGATATACAATAATTATATTGTATTGAGGTGAAACCAAATACACGCATAAATTTAACGTTGCTTAATTAATATGTTTCATAATCATATTTAGTTATAACTAGGATTTTAAATATTTATGTACACTACTAATTTTCGAGATAGATGTGCGACGTGGATCTCGTATGTGTATTGATCTCTAAGGCTAATCGTATAATATGCATTCAACTATGCTAGATCTAATTCCTATGGACTTAGGTTTGTCTTACTTGACCTTTTATCCGTTCGGGCGACGATTCATGAATTGATAGGATACTCTTATAGATTTGTGTGTATTCGACAGTCAAGCTTGCGTGGTCACGTTTACATGTTGGGTTGACTAGATCGTGGAAGTTATCTAACAGAATTTAAAATATTTGGAATTTGTTGCCAGAGGAAATTGGTGCTCTCTCAAACTATAATATATTCAAACAAAAAGTTCGTAGTTGGATAATGAATCCGACCAACAGGTTGCGCTTATTGCGGTATCAAAGGGAATGATCAACATTATTGTTTCCTCTCTCTTATTTCTGATCTGTCTAAAAAGACCTAAGGCATGTTGTGAATAACAATAATTATTACATTTAAAAATATCATATAAAATAACGAAAATAAATTGTGTTCTAAAGCCCGTTTCAAATATAATATTTCCTTGTAAATTTTTTAACTTTATCTTTCTTCGTTAAATAGAGAAAACTCAATTGTATATAGAATAAGACCCTAAAACTATGACAAAACAACTTGTTTAAAGGCAGACAAACTTATTTGCATTTTATGTATAAAAGCGGTAGTGCCATTAAAAATAATTACTTATGATTGATAAGAATAAATATGACAAATATGACCCAAAATAAATACGACAAATGAATTCGCACTTGAGGTAGTCACAAATTTTTAATCGACGAACGAAATGTCGGTAAGAAATAAAGCCTCTGACAATAAAAGATTTTACCGTGCACAGTTTGGTACCTGTACTGAACAGAACAACTTCGTATATCACGCATGGAATATTTATCGATATTTCTGGTATTGTATATATCTCTTGCAATAATGGGAACGTATTCATATTGCACAATATCAACTGTCTGTATGATTTTAATGGATATCAGGAGTATACATTCGTGAGCAATTTACCTACTTTCGACTAAACGGGGATGGCTGAGTTACAGTGATACATAGAGCTAACAAAATTGTAAATGTTCAAATCTTATGTAAACATGTATATCTTTTTCCGAATACAATCAATATTCACTATAGTGAATATTCCCAATAACGAATATTCATTGCTAACACGAGTTAAATATTCTTGCTAACACATTTAATATTTAAAACTTCAATTAATTCAATTTTATCCATATATCTATATTTACTTGATGGTTTAATTTTTGTTAGATAGTCGTTATAGTTATTATAACGACTATTATAATAATAGTTATTATTCTTTGTCGAATCTTAGCTATCAGAAAGAACTGCTGTTATCGGGCTTCGGCCCCGATTCCTCGACCCAGCAAAGCAACGGGGCAAAAAATGCTAATGACGTATTTCCTTTGATCTAATATAATTATCTAGTGCATCTTATTCTAATAATAAGCATATTTTTTATTTTACATCAGTAAAAAAATTTCGCTTAACATTTTATATTTATTTTTAATAATATTTTGTTGATTTATATATTGTAAATTAAAAAATATATTTGTAATATATATTTGTAAATATATATTGTAAATTTATACTTCTTCATTATAATGTAGTATCAATAATACATAATTTCAGTATTTCTGATAGAGGTTTCAATGGGAGGGCATAGTAGCCAATTATAGCTAACTTATTTTGTAGACTCAGTTACCTGATCTGATTTGTAAACTTTAAATCTAAAAATATGTCTCCAACTCCGCAAACGTTTCGCTGGTCTACTACAACCAACACAACTAGGAGTAGCAACCCCTAACGCAGTGGAAAGGATCGTTCACAACATCCGACGAATCCACGAACTTCACGCCAACGACAACAACTGGGCCTGGGCAAAGATCGATCTTTCAAACGCCTTCAACTCATTGTCCAGAGCGCACTTACGAGCAACTGTCCGAGAGAACGTCCCAGAGATCTTGCCATGGTTTGACTTTTCATACAAGTGCAAGGCACCCCTTCGTTTTGGCCCGCAGGACCCTCTCAATTCATGTGAAGGAGTCCAGCAGGGTGATCCATTGGGCCCGTTCCTCTTCGCGTTGGCCATTAAGAAAACGATTGAACACGTTTCTCATATCCCTGGAATAAACCTCAACATGTGGTACCTGGACGATGGCATAGTCGGCGGGACGCCTTCGGCAATCGCATCCGCACTCGGCTGGCTAGACACGAGTTTCAAGGCGATTAAATTGCAGCTAAATTGGCGAAAGACAGAGGTCATCGGCACACCTGAAGCCGTTAGCTCTTGCTTGGCCCTACTATCCGAGGTGGTTTCGGAGAACACCTCTGGAAACATGCACTTGTTAGGCATACCCATCGGTGACGAGTCCTTCATAGAAACCCACCTGACAAACGAAATTCTGCCACCGCTAATCCAGACAATTGAAGCAGTAGCCAAGCTGCCAGACCCTCAAGTCGGATACCTCCTACTCAAACACTGCGCTTCCTCGTCCAGGATAAACCACCTTCTCCGTTCAGTTGATCCAAGGATTACAAAAACGTTTTGTCAGTCATTCGACAGACAAATCGCCAGCGCCTTTCAGAAAATATGCGCGTGTCAACTACACGAAGCAGCAAAATCACAGATGACACTCCCAATCCGTCTGGGAGGATTTGGCCTAAGATGCAATGCGGCGCATGTCCAGAGCGCATTTATACATAGCGTGATGCAGGTAGGAGAAGAATACAGTCTGGATCCTACACTTTTTCCTGGCTATTCAGAGGCATTAGCCACCCTTAGAACTACAATGGGATCTCACTTCATACCGTCTACGGATGGCGGTCAATCATCAACCTCACGCCTGATTGAAAATCTCGCCTCGACACAGCTTATAAAATCAGCTAGCGAAATGGATCGTGCCCGACTACATGCAGTGTCGTGTCCAAAAGCTGGGGCTTGGCTTAACGCTGTACCAAATGCGGCATCTGGAACGGAATTAACACCCCCACAGTTCTGTATTCTAGTCCGCATGTGGCTTGGAATTCCTTTACACGAAAGGAATTATAGATGCGGCCGCTGCATGCGCATAGCTGATAAGGAAGGCATACACTCGCTAACATGCCAATACGGGGGTTATCAAGGACTGCGGCATAATGCTATTCGTGACGTGGTATTCGCAGCCGCACAATCAGCCCGGATGGATGTAGCTCTGGAAGTGCGAGGTATTATTCCGGACCTACGTGAACGGCCGGCAGACATCCTATTTTATGGGGATCCTCCCCATGCAATCGACTTTGCAGTCACTCACCCCCAACAGACGGCATACCGTCGCTTTAAAGACCGAAAGTACAAGAGCAGGGTCGAAGCAGCGGGGTATATATTCTCAGCCGCTGTAGTGGAGTCGTTTGGGGGATGGAATGAAGAGGGAAACAGGGTCATCAAACGGGTTGCAAATAACATGAGCCGGACAAGCGGAGTCACTTACGCCGTGACGATCACGCATTTATACCAGCGCATCTCTATTGCAATAATGAGAGGCAACGCCAAAGCAATGCTAGCGTCACTTGATCAGATCCCAATATCCACATTTGATGGTGGACACCAGGAAACAGGTGAACCCGGGAAACGCCTCTTCGAGCCAGACACTTGTGCTTTGAGCCGAACTCGTGATGTGATAAGACTACCCTGTATGACTAGACGTTGTGATACATATAACTCCAGATCAATTGAAACTGAGTATAATGCTGTGAGCGCCACTTCTACGATAGTCGCAGATAATGAACCGATAAACAAGCATGCGTCTCAATGTAACGATGACATTCCTGCCAATATCACTAAGCACGATACTCCATTCGATGCTACTAATGATGTTTTTCAGCATCATCATTCCCAGCTTAATGTAGACGATAATGACGATACTGATGTAGCCAAATCTCTTACCAAAGTTAGAAAGCAATCGTCGGACTACGGTCAAACAGATTTCGAAAAAGAAATGATATTTACTTATTGTGCAACTACAACTGATGCTGAAAGTCATCTATTGATGTCTGCTAATTCACCGACAGGACAAGTTACCGATCAAATAAATAAGATCCAACAACTTGGTGAGCTGCATCAGAGTTCAATGCATCCCTTAGCTAGTAATGATATGCAAATAAATAATAATCAAATGAACGAATACAACAATCTAATTTGTTGTCCAATCAAGGATAATGATAACTTGACGATAAAATTAAAAGGATCATCTCAACAGGGATTGGAGTTTGAATCGTCATCATTTATACTTAACAGCAATTCAACAATACCAATGATGTCATTTACATCATATGATCCTAAATATGGGCTTGATTGCAATCCATCGAATGAATTTGCAAAATTTGCTTCTGGTTCTATCAACGAACCCGGTGCCGACGAATCTGCTGCGCCTTTCTTTGTATCATCGAGTAGTAACCAAGAAGAAACTATGATTGACAATGGTAAAACCGGAATTTCCACGATGAATTGCAGCCAATCTAGTGTTGCCGATCATACACCCGACAATTGTAATGATCATCTCAACCTGATCATTCATCAGTTACTCAACATGTGTGATGATCTTATACTACCCGACAATGTTGTTGATGTTCAAGGTGTTGAGCATGATCAACATGACGACGCACCGGCGGCAGTACAAATGATAGTGACAACAAATACCACCAATCACTTAATTACGAATAAAAGTAGTAATATCGCATCAATTTTGAAGAGTTGCTCAAACATGGTTCGAAGAAATAACGAATTCATTACAACCGCCACCACCGCGGCCGCGAATACATCAACCGAATCGGAAGATAAGCGTCACAGCAACGCTCATGGATCGCATGAACATGATAGCGAAGAATATCAGCGATCACAAAGAAATAACTCTAAAAAGTACAGTAATAAGCCGGAGCTTACAAAATCCTTGCCGATCGGTGAGAATTTAGAATCTGATCATTCATTATACTTACTCTAATTTGTAATAAAATATATCTATTAAATTATCTAAAAAAAAATCTAAAAATCGTTTTAAATAAAATGTTTTTTAAATTTAATTATATTTGAGGATTCTAATAATTCAATTTTATCCATATATCTATATTTACCTGATGGTTTAATTTTTGTTAGATAGTCGTTATAGTTATTATAGCATATTTATGTATATCTGTTTCATAATATAAAATTAATTAATTTTTCTAACGGTTCTTTAATATCTGCTAATTCTAGATTTTTTAAAGCGTACAAAAATCGTTCGTATTTGTTTTCTGAAAATTTATTCTTTTGTGTTCTAAAAATTCTTTTGTAGAATTAATACTGAAATAGTATTTTATACCAGTATTAATTTCGATTACCCTACAATATTTCTTAGTGTGCTTTAATTACTTTAAGTATTTTATTTATTTAAACATAAAGTGGTTTTAATGTACATTTAAACGCACTAAATATGAACCTAGGTTTTATTGGATTTTTATGTAATTTTGGATTCCAATATAAGACAATTCTATAAATATCAATTATACAAAAAATTGCTTAATAATATGCAAAAATATTAATAAATAGTATGCAAAAATTCATTATGTCAGCGTAAATCTTCATGCAGTCCGTCGTCTATACGGGCAGCGCAAGAGATGCCCTCGTTGTCTGAAAATTCGGCGTCATAACGCGACAACATATTCAGAGGAGTGCCCGCCAATCGCGGTTAAGACGTTGTGAAGGATAAGTTGGGCCGATTAATGGTCGCGACATCGACCTATTTGCTTTCTCTTTCTGTAACTAGCATTGCTCGACGTTTTCGTATTTATCGATTGTCTCCGATGTTCAATAAGTTTGCTAGCCTGCCCGTCACGATCTCTCGCGGCCGCTGTTGCTTGTTGCTGGATTGTTTTGCGCTGTTCACTGACGACAGAGTTGGAAGCCTCGAGCCCTTTATAGCTGGTACATTGGGGTTGCACTAGGTATAGTTTATTTTATTGTTATATTGGCTTTATAGTTATAAGATTAATATACTAATCCTAATATAATATTAATTAATTTTTCTAATGCATCTTTAATATCTGCTAAATCTAGATATGTATAAAGCGTACTAAAATCGTACGTATTTATATTCTAAAAATTTATTCCTTTTGTGTTCAAAATATTCTTTTATGGAATTAATACTGTAATAGTGTATGATACAAGTATAATATTGAGCATTTCGCAAATCTCACGTGAAGCAAAATACTTGATTATTATTCAAAAGTTTCATTCAGAATAATGAGTTTACATGTTAGCTCATATGTAACAACACGTAAAACGAGCAGTGTGCTATATGCGGCTACAAAGGGTTTAAGAGCAGGTGATACAAATTTGAATTACGCGCAAATTACAACAATAATATAGCGTAGAAACTCTAGCAAACAACGCATAGTATCCTTTACTGAGAAAAATAGCGAACGTCACTAGATAGAATAGTTTTTATTTGACTACAGACAAATGATTTATTTCCAGATGACTAGTAATTATATCAGTTCGGTTAATCCTTGTTGTTGTGGACCTGACAATATTTTTTATTTTAGCGTTTAAGATATTTGACAAATCAATAATTTGAGAAGTCAAATTTCTTGATTAATAAGAAAATGTCCATTGCAATTTTGACCTATGTCAGTTTTAAAATATTATTTGTATGAATATTCATCTAGCTAAAGGTTTGTTTGAAAATAATCAAACCTAAAATACATTAAATAATTTAATATAAAACATAAACGTACATTTAAAAACAAGCAAATAATAAAATAAAAATAGAATAAGCAGTTTAGTGCTTACAATTTAAAATGTAATCGAAATGTAAATTTGTCTATCAGTAGGCACCGAAATATATTATGAATATATCGCAGAATGGTAAGGCATATATTCATAGCACCATGTGTATTATATTTGAATTTATTAGCATTAAATTTCAATTTTACTTCGCAGAGGGGAATAGATCTTTGGCGGCTGGAAGAGGACTAAGATCAACATCTGATAAGTCAGGAAGACTTTGTAAATGAATATCCAATTCGTTACTCAATCGATCACAGTAGCGTAGTCGCGTTTCCAAATGCTATTTAAAATATATATTTTGATAAATTTGAAAAATTATACTTTGCGGATATTTAAAATACAAAAATACTTTGTACCAAGTATTTATAAATATTTGTCAACAACTCAATAACATTGAATTCAAATTAAATAAAATGAAAATATATTTTATATTGCTGAAGCTTTTATTGAATTTTACAATAATTATTAAATACATAGATGTTGCTTTGCTTATTAATTATTATTCCACAACTCAATATCATTAAATTGGAATTAAATAAAATGATAACATTTTATATCGCTGAAGTTTTATTGAATTTTACAATAATTATTAAATACATAGATGTTGTTTTGTTTATTAATTATTGTTCTACAATATAATATAAAATATTATACTTTTCGAACAGTGAATTGTGGATCAATGGAATCGTCTGAATGAATCAAATCAGCTAACTGAGTCTACGTATTATATATAATTATAAAATAAACAAAACATAATAATGCTAAATCAAAATTTAATAATTAAATAATAAAATAAATAATTGTTATAAGATTTTTTATAATTTAAATCAAGTTAAAATAAAAAATTGAAATTTAAAATAAACGTCATTTTTATGAATTGACTAACAAATAACAGACGTTGTATCAGAATACAACGTCTGTATTGCATAAGCGACAACCACTAAAATGTAAACGACAGCAAAGTTTTTTAAGCCAAAATTTATCCTGAAAAACAGTAAAAAGATAAGCTATTTGAACGAATATATGATCACCCTTAAGCTATTTTTAAACGTAAAGCCTTCATGCATTGTTATGTGGGTCAAGGAATATCTGAATTGGAATTTACATAAGCAAAAAACAACATGACAGATTTGATAGCGGGGTATCAGCAATATCAAGATGAATCAATCGACGAATAATTCAATTAATTGAATTATTAATTGGATTCTAATAATTCAATTTTATCCATATATCTATATTTACTTGATGGTTTAATTTTTGTTAGATAGTCGTTATAGTTATTATAGCATATTTATGTATATCTGTTTCATAATATAAAATTAATTAATTTTTCTAACGGTTCTTTAATATCTGCTAATTCTAGATTTTTTAAAGCGTACAAAAATCGTTCGTATTTGTTTTCTGAAAATTTATTCTTTTGTGTTCTAAAAATTCTTTTGTAGAATTAATACTGAAATAGTATTTTATACCAGTATTAATTTCGATTACCCTACAATATTTCTTAGTGTGCTTTAATTACTTTAAGTATTTTATTTATTTAAACATAAAGTGGTTTTAATGTACATTTAAACGCACTAAATATGAACCTAGGTTTTATTGGATTTTTATGTAATTTTGGATTCCAATATAAGACAATTCTATAAATATCAATTATACAAAAAATTGCTTAATAATATGCAAAAATATTAATAAATAGTATGTAAAAATTCATTATGTCAGCGTAAATCCTCATGCAGTCCGTCGTCTATACGGGCAGCGCAAGAGATGCCCTCGTTGTCTGAAAATTCGGCGTCATAACGCGACAACATATTCAGAGGAGTGCCCGCCAATCGCGGTTAAGACGTTGTGAAGGATTTTTCGAACAATGAATTGTGGATTAATGGAATCGTCTGAATGAATCAAATCAGCTAACTGAGTCTACGTATTATATATAATTATAAAATAAACAAAACATAATAATGCTAAATCAAATTTAATAATTAAATAATAAAATCAATAATTGTCATACGATTTTTTATAATTTAAATCAAGTTAAAATAAAAAATTGAAAATTAAAATAAACGTCATTTTTATTAATTGACTTATAACTAACAGACGTTGTATCAGGTAAAGGATTAGAGGTAATCAGAAGGAACAATGTTCGCAAACCACATTGAAGCGATTCCAAATGCTACTACGCTGTGATTTAGAATTTCTATTTGAACTTTCTTGGCTGCTAAATAAACTACTTACAACTAAATTTTCATATTTTGATTGATTATATCTAATAACACATTGCCGTCGACAACATATTACCGTCGGAAATCCCTTGGCGAATGGAAGGGGCAAAACTTCGTATTTGCCCGCATTGTAACATGCCAATCGCACTTACAAAATTCGGAAATGTACGTTTTTACAAAAGTTTTGGGGTTCGGTGCCCAGGCACTAGCTGCGCTTTGATTGTTGATTACACACCCGATATTTCCTCCCATGTCAAACCTACTGCTGAACGTCAAACCTACAAAGGATCTGAAATGGCTTCGGCCAACGACGTTTCCCACAATTTGAACGCATATGAAACGCTACACCGTATTTGGGCATCATCTACGCTGACAGTAAGACGAATACCTTGGAGTTTACGAAATAAAGCAGCTCGCATTTTTACCAATCTTATTGAGAAGGCACTAGAACATAAATCGCCATATAGCAGGACTAGTTTTTTGGAGTTCGCGAAAGTGTGCCTATCAGCTCATTCAGGTGATCACCGAAATGTACGAAAACATATAGATAATGCACTAAAGTCAGCCAAAAACAGGCAGTTTGACACTTCCTTTCTCACGCATGTTTGTGCTCAACAAACGACCCGACATAAACTTGACAAATCAAAGACAATGACAATCGAACTTGTGCGACAGGGAAACTACGGCAAGGCAATGAAACGATTATCTTCGTAACGGCTGGCGCCATTAACAGAACAGACAAACCGTAAGCTCACAGATTTGCACCCACCCGGTAAAGGTATTATAACCTAAATCCCAACGGCAGAACACGGTATTGTCATCGATTCGGATACCGTTCGTGATTCAATTTTCTCATTCCCCTCTGCATCGTAACCAGGTTGTCTGTGTTTAAGAGCCGAACACCTACAAGACATGATCACAGCGGACCAGTCTGGAAAGCTTCTAAGCCGCCTGACACATCTGATAAATTATATGGCAGCCGGTGACCTTCCTGTAGATATATCTCGATATTTTACGGGTGCAGATCTTATCGCTATAGAAAAACCAAATGGAGGTATACGCCCAATAGCGGCAGGATAATTGTTAAGGAGGGTGTTTGCAAAGTGTATTGGCACGAAGATGCGCGATAAGTACACTCAAATATTTCAACCACAACAGGTCGGTGTTGCTGTGGCAAATGGCGCAGATTTAATAATTCACCAGGTTCGACGATTGTACGAACAGATGCACATTTCGGAAAATTGGGTATGGGCGAAAGTGGATGTTTCGAACGCTTTTAATACAGTTGACAGGCAATGCTTTATTGACGCAGTCGACATTGAAGCATTTTCTATCGGACCGTGGTGCTACTCGCAACCATCAAAATTACATTTGGAGCAGCAAAAAGCCTTACATCGTCAGAAGTAGTACAGCAAGGGGACCCTCTGGGCCCATTCCTTTTCGCACTGGCAATCCAACCGATTATTCGGAAAGTCGACTTGTTTACAGGTATCGGTTTTAACAAGTGGTATTTAGACGATGGAATAATTGGAGGTGAACCCAAGGCAGTTGCTATCACATTAAACATGATTGCAAATGAGCTGGAAAAAATCGGACTATCAATGAATTGTCAAAAAACCTAATTAATAGGCCACACAGAAGCAATTATCTCAACGCAGATAAAATGGACTCACTCTCCACATACCAATTCTGACTGCGATTTTACTCTTTTGGGATGCCCAATTGGTTCGCAAGAGTTTGTAGAAGCATATCTCATAAACAGTTGCTTATCAAACCTAGTAAATGACACAGAGCTTGTCGCGTCGCATCCAGACGCTCATGTGGCTTACCTGCTATTGCGCCACTGTGCTTCCGCTCAACGAATAGCATTCCTAATGAGGAATGTAGATCCAGCAAGCACCGAACTTTTCTGTAAGCAGTTTGATAATGCTGTGATACGGGCGATGGAAATCATCGCTTTAATACAACTGTCAGCGTGAACACGATATCAAGTTGAGCTCCCACTAAAAATGGGCGGTCTGTGCCTTAGGAGTACAAACAAGCACAGAGCGGCAGCCTTTGCAGCAAGCGTCAGCACAGTGGCCGCGTTTGTGAACCAGGATCCAAATACATTTCCGGGCTTTGTAAACGCGAATGAAATACTTGCGCTACACGGAGCAGAAGTGGAACAACAGGCTTCATCCACAAGACAACATCAAATATCGTTCAAAATCGACTCAGAGAAGCGTAAAAATCTATTAGACACTGGAGATGATCGGACAAGGTTCAGACTAATAGCGGTATCACAGCCACATGCGAATGCATGGTTACAATGCGCCCCAAATCGAAGTCTCGGCCTAGCTCTTACCGACCAAGAATTTACAATTCTTATAAGAATGTGGTTAGGCCTGCAAATTGCACCAAGTGACTACCGATGTAGTCGATGTTTTCGAAACGCAGATGCTGAGGGCTTCCATGCACTAACTTGCAACTACGGTAGTTTTCCATGAATGCGTCATAATGGAATTCGTGACGTCGTTCTCCAGGCGGCACAATCAGCAGGAATGCATGTGGGTTGCGAGGTTTGCAACAATGTCCAAAATCTTCAAAAACGGCCAGCCGATATTCTGATGAACGGGGATCCTTCAGATGCTATAGACTTCGCGGTAACACATCCACTACAGAAATCTTTTCTTCGCCAGTCAGCTTATGTGTCTAGTTACGCAGCTGCGCGGTACGCATCATCGGTCAAAGATAGAAAGTACCGTGCTAAAATGATTGAGGCGAGATATAACTTCATACCTGCAGTCTTGGAGTGTTACGGCGGCTGGAATATGGAAGGGGAGAAAATCATCAGACGAATCGCCCGATACTTAGCAATTCGATCATCTATACCATACAGCATCGCATCTGCACGGATCTTTCAACGAATATCAATAGCACTCATGAGAGGAAATTCAAAAGCTATATTATCTAGCATTGATATGTTAAACCGACCGTATTACGAGATCGCCATCCCCATAATGGAGAATCCCACACGAAGAATGAACCCCTTCCAGGCAATTGATCTGGCAGTTGACTCTCTTCCATCGTCAATTGATCAGTCCGCTCCTTGATACATTGAATTTAACAATACAACTGAAGTAATTGTCACGCTAGCTAATATACCAGGATCCAGTGTCGATACGTCAGTTTTTACAGGAACTCATAAATTGTGTTCCTACAGAGATTGTGCACTTATAGAAGAAAACGGAAAATTCACACTAAAAGTATTGAGCTCTGCAATCACAGTAAAGCCCCAAAGTCTTTCAAGCAAAATTAAGCCACATTTTGACACCTTTCTGCAACAATGTGACAATTCATCAAATAATAACGACGCTGATGATCCTGAATCTTTACCTATAAACTCACAGCCAGAAACCGAAATTAGTAAACAGACCGTCGATTATATGACACATGACGTACATACATTATCTGATTCGGAATTAACTGACAGTTTATCGAACGCAAATAGTGATAATCATGAATCGGACGGAAGTTTTAATTATGAAACAGAATTATTAACTGACTTTTGTGAAACAGATCAAATAATCACGCCCACTATAAACAAACATATGATACCGGAAAAAGACCGGCTAGTTGTCAGTGGATCGGTTGATTCAGATATTCTAGATGATCAGGCGCTATCTGAAAGTAGTGATAACGAAGAGGAGTTAGTCTAACGCTATCGATTATGGACATTATACGAAGAGGTTAACTATTTCAGTACATCTTTTGTTGAATTTTTATATATCTTGTTTTTTGATGTAAGAATTTTTTATTTAAAAAAAAGGATTTCCATTTATTTTTTTATGAATGTGATGCAAACTGAGCGCTGCTCAGAATTTTAATGGAATCGATTAATGGAATCGTCTGAATGAAAGCACAATATTTGCAAACCACATTGAAGCGATTCCAAATGCTACTACGTTGTGATTTAGGATTTATATTTTTTTGAATATTTTTTTATGCAAACCGAGCGATTCTCAAAATTTTAATAAATATATTTAAAAAATATTTTTAATAAATTTAAAAAATTATACTTTTCGGATATTTAAAAGAGATTTTGCAACCTAATATTTTATCGAAGAATTATTAAATTCTTCTATAAAAAGATTAATAATTAAACTAAGAAATGATTAAAATAAGTGTATTTACAAGAAATTACTGTTTAAACTCTTTTGTGCTAATTGACAAACTGCTATTTTTTATTTAGCTGCAAGCGGTCAATTAATCGAAACGGCCATTATAAATAAATTTGGATATAAATATCAACCCCATAATAATATTAAATATTCTGGACAGACTTGTATGAAGATAAATTTTTCACTTACACTTAAACATGCAATCTTTACGATATAAATTAATAGTAATTTTTATTGATGTTAATTTAATGTTCATATCAAGATATATACTTTATTTATCATTAATATTGGTTTTATTAAGAATGAGGCTACCTGTATAAATTATTCGCTTATTGTATAAAAATTGCTAGAATTAAATATATATTAATGTATATATAATATACATTATATATAATATATATGTACATATATATGTAATATATATGTATTGTTGCAATATTCTTTCATATTGTTGCAATTCTTAAAATTTTATTATTTTATGTATTATATTTTAATGTTTTATACGAAGAGGAATTGTTGAAAGAATTGGACAAGAGAATACATGAGAGATAGGTAGGCATTGTAGATTACAAAATTTGCAGCGACAACATATTGAACGTTCATGACATTGAATGTGGATAATGCACAGCTTGTCGTGATAACCGTGAAGGTAGGCGCGAACGATGATAGGTATTTTGGTGGCTTGAGGTTGTTGACAAAGAGGTTGTAGTAGAGTGGCTTCTGTGGTTATTTCGGGATAGACGGCATTGATCTTTTCCGTGGACTCCTTGAAGTGCTGTTAGAAGGACAATGATTTTGATAAACAAATACGTTGTTGGTAGTCTATTGATAGATGTCGAATCAACGTTAGAACAGAAAGTGGAGTAGAGTGAATTTTTGGTTACAAGCCGAGTACCTTTTTGACGAAGTACCATTTACAGGAGTCAAGTTGTTTAAAATTGTAAATCGAAAAGTCAGACCAGATGACGGGAAGCGCATAAGTAATCATGGAAAAAATTAATTTTCGTAATTTTTGTAAATTTACAAAAATTACGGTGCATGGGAAACCACATGCTATGACAAGCTCGAAGTACTTTAGTCGTACGTACATGCAAGCAGTGAACACAACCCGACTATGAAACGACTTGTCATACGAAATGAGGTAATGCGAATATGCAAGATATGTTAAAGTGAAATTGAGTTCGAAGTATGTATTCAAGTAGGGCATATTATGTTCAAGTAGGGTATATTAACAAAACGACTAAATTTAGACGGTGTAGTAGCTCACATAGTCCATCATCCAGAACACCGCATGAAAGTCCTATTGAGAATAACCAATTTGAAGGTCCTATTGAGAATAACCGCATTCGCAAATCAAGATAAGCATACTGGATAGAGCAGTTAATGTGCGATAAATCATTAAACAATAATGATCATCCCTTTGGACTTCTTCAATGATTGAAATTTATTGAAAGCCCACCACTGTTTAAGAATTTTGCGTTTTCGCTTATTGAATAGATTCTTCCAGAAATGTACAATATATGCAGTGTGCAGACAAAATAACTGTGGTAACTGAAGAAGGCGTAGTGCCAAACGTTTTCGTCAAATTTGTCGATTTAATTAAATAAACGCACTCGTTTGTCTGGTTATACATTATACTAAATACATAGCAATGAGTCTGCAAGATACCCCAGAGCGTAGTTTGAACACACTGACGAATATAAATATATATAATTCGTCAGTGTGTTAAACCAACGATCTGGGGTCTCTTGCAGACTGATTGCTATGCAATTAGTATAATGTAGAACCAGACAAACGAGTAAGTTTACTCAAATTAATCTACAAATTTGGCAAAAACTTTTCGGCACTACGCAATCTTCAGTTATCACAGTTATTTTGTCGGCATTATTTCACACCGCATTTAACGTACATTTATAGAAGAATCTATTCAATAAGCGAACACGCAATATATATACTACTATTATACATGCCGTATCCATTAAGGATCCAATGAGTGCAGCGACAATTCAGCAACAACCTCTGCCTAGTGTTTAAGAATGGTCCGCACAGCAATTCGATCTAGTAAAGAGCGTAAGCCTCAGACAATTAAGCAAAGTGGGGGAAACGCCTTTATTCACAATGTCATACAGGAAACCGAAACGACCAGTGAGTACTTTATTATGCTGATGAGTGTTGCCAGGTACTCATTAGTCGTCTAGAAGTGACATTGTGACTAAAAGTCGTGAATCGAAGTCCAGTCTATCAAGCAACACCATTTAGTAAAAATGCCGTATTTCGTAAGAAATCCTGGACTGTTGTCTAATCAGCACATCCGTGTACTACTATTATATATATTGCAATAACAATTTATATATATCTATAATATATTTGAAAGTCATAAATAAACTGACACAACTTTGTCAGTTTCTTTCGGGCTTACAAATATATGATCGAATCCATAACGAATCCTGACCGGCAGCTTTAATCTACATTTTCATATGTAGATTAAATGGATATATATTATGATATATATCCATTTGATTTTGTGGAAAACTGACACTGTCCCGGATCATCCATTGAATGATACATGAGTTATAATTGTCGTAAGTAGAAAAAAAAGGAAATGAAGACCAAGAGCAATTTCTTGTAAAGCTGTAGGGCTAACCGCCCTTCTTCAGTACATCTACAAAAAATTAAAGTTCTGATAAGCACAAAAAATAGTAATAAAAATCTAATTGTTCAATGCAACTAACAGAGAGAAATATAAATAACCCAATTTTGGAACTCATATATTCACAGCAATTGATATATGTGCTCGGCATTTAATTGTTGATCTGGCATGAGCTGTCCAATCCAAAACATTTCCCTTTGTTTTCGCTTAGCCGTGTCAGGATCATTTGCCTCAATAATTATCGTTTTCATTTTCAATGCAGTGTTTGGCTGCACCGTCATTCTTCGCTAGTTTATACTTTATGTCGGATCTACGAGTCAAAGCTCGTACATTCATTTGTCTTCCTGTCAGTCCTATATATATAAATAGATAAGGATAAATAGAAACCGACACAGACACAGTTTTTTAAATATTTATTGTGTACTTTACTTTACAACGTTTCGACAAAAAGTCTTCTTCAGGTAGAAGTTCCTGAAGAAGACATTTTGTAGAAACGTTGTAAAGTAAAGTACACAATAAATAATTAAAAAAACTGTGTCTGTGTCAGTTTCTATTTATCCTTAGCTATTTATAAATGGAATCTGTTCAAATCGATCCCGAATCGCTGCTTCCTTACGGAAATTTTGATATATATATATATATATATATATATATATATATATATATATATATATATAACCGAATTTGAATAATTAGAACCGAATTTGAATAATTCGGTTCTAATTCGGTTCTATATATAAATATATATATACATATATATAATTATGATTATATAGAAAGAATTGATCCACTCAATCTCGGTTTCTTACAGTCAAGCATCCGAAAGTTTGATCCTCTGGTTGTTTATGATGGTCTGCATTGCAAATTGTTGGATTTAAGAGCTAACGCCACCAACAATTTAAGCTAATGTCGGAAATGCATTTTCACAATGTCACAGAGGCAGCCGAAACGGCGTGTGATAGTTCATCTTACTGACGATGGCTGCCGCTATCACATGACCGTCTAGGAGTGACGAGAGTTTGCAGACTGAAGAATATGCTCGATTCGAACACTTACTTAAATATACGGAAAGAATTGCTATTCGCAATCTCGAGCAATACCGATTAATACGAAACTCTTATGATTATATAGAAAGAATTGATCCACTCAATCTCGGTTTCTTACAGTCAAGCATCCGAAAGTTTGATCCTCTGGTTTTTATGATGGTCTGCATTGCAAATTGTTGAATTTAAGAGCTAACGCCACCAACAATTTAAGCTAGATGTCGGAAATGCATTTTCACAATGTCACAGAGGCAGCCGAAACGGCGTGTGATAATTCATCTTACTGACGATGGCTGCCGGCTATCACATGACCGTCTAGGAGTGACGAGAGTTTGCAGACTGAAGAATATGCTCGATTCGAACACTTACTTAACTATAAGTAAGTGTTCGAATACGACCACTCATCAGTAGAATGATATAATACGACCACTTCAGCATCGAAATGATGAGTACCCGGCAACACTCATCAGTAGAATGAGGTACACACTGGTCGTTTCGGTTCCTGTGTGACATTGTGAATAAAGGCGTTTCCGACACTTTGCTTAATTGTCTGAGGCTTACGCTCTTAACCAGATCGAATTGCTGTGCGGACCATCCTTAAACACTAGGCAGAGGTTGTTGCTGAATTGTCGCTGCACTCGTTGGATCCTAAATGGATGCGGCAGGTATA